>PVLD010006251.1:78369-102605 GCA_004027595.1 Dinomys branickii
CCCCCCCCCCCCCCCCAGGCCAGCACATTCTACCAGACCCAACATGATCAGCGGCTCTTCTGGGAAGCCATCAGCAGCTGTGCCCATCAGAGATCGAGGCGGCTCTTTGGGCTCCTGTTTGCAGTGTGCCCACCCCCATTAGGGCTCCACTACAAAGCTAGTTGTGAGGACACATTCGTCCTCTGTGGTTGGGTAGAACAGTGCCTGATCCACCTCTATGGGTGGCTTCATCTGTGCTCTCTGAAAGCATCAGGTCACCCAGAGCTGGTAGGGGCCCAGAACATTCCCAATCCTGACCTCAAGCCTGATCCTGGAAGGAGAGGAGTTGGACTGAGCTGGCTTGGAGGGAAGCAGGCACCAGAGGAGAAGAGAATCCAGCAGGAAGGTGGGGAGGGGGAAGAAGTAGCAGAAAAAATGTGCAAGTCATAAAGCGGTGGGGAGTCCTGCAAGCCATTAGGTAATTAACCAGAGCGAAAAATCAGAAAGCCGCCAGGGCTGCCATCACCGGGCCACAGCTGCTTTTGGAGTTTGATTGAATAAAGTATTTTTATTAACTTCACATTTTACCTCTAATTTCCTCTCTTGTTCTTTCCCATTCGAGGGCCCTCACGATCTTTGACTCTCAGACTCGATGATGGGAAGTGGCAGGGAGCTGCCCTCCCTACGTCCTGCCAGGCTTGGCCCAGCCCCTCCACCCTAGCTGGGATTGCCTTTCTCTGTGCTGTGAGCATCTGGCCCATTGCTCTTCCTAGCTTAGCGTCCTGGAGTTTGACTGTCTTCCGACTGAACTGAGAGTGTCCTGGAGGCTGCTGGGCCCTGACCTCTGCCCCAGCATCAATGACCAAACCCCATTGTGTGGTGAGAAAGGAAATCCGAAATGAAAGGTCCTGAGTGTCTCCTGAGAACCAGGCCCTTTGCGAAGATTATTGAGTTGTTTCTCAGCACAGTGCTGCAGAGTAAGTACTTACCAAAGAGAGGGAGAGGAAAATTGGGGGCTAGTCAGTTAAAGTTTGGAGAACCATTTAGAAGGGCAAAGCTGGGGCTCTCACTCAGGGTTCCTGTTCTGGAACCTGCCAATCCATAGCAACCCTGGAGTAGTGTACTATACCCATCCCCAGTTGCAGCTGGAAGGGAGATAAGTGACATGTGTACCTGTCATGTTTGTGGTGAGACCCTTGCAACAAAAGGCAGATTAACAAGAGAAGAACCACACACTTGTCTGACATAGGTCTCATGTGACACAGCATGGAAAGATCTGTCATGCAGACTTGATGCCTTATTTCCTCCCAGCTTGCAGAATTGTGACCGAGGGATGAGGGGTCTGATACCGTGGGACAGATGAGAACCCAGCAAAGCCTATCTGCTCAGCATCTCCTCTGACTGGGTCTTCATACCTCCTCTCTGGGGCCCCTCTGGAGGGAGGGTCTAACCTGGCTCACATCAGGCCAATGAGTACTTTTATACCTGTTCTGGGGGGACGGGAGGCAGGAGGTCACTTAGGAGGCTTTTCTTGCCATATCCTGTGCTTCTTCAGCTTGAAAGGTAGAGTTCGGACTGTTCCCCACTTCTGATCGTTCAGCTTATGATTTTTTCAACTTTTTGATGGTGTAAAGCCCATACCAATTCAGTAGGCGCCATCTTCATGTTTTGAATTCTCATTTTTCCTGGTAACTGACACGCACCACCATATGCTCAGTGGCAGCCAGGCAACCTGTGGTCCCCGGTGGAGTGTCTGGTGGGTTAGGTGTGTCAATGTATTTTCCACTGGTAACATTTGCACCTTGTATGGGTTTACATGGGTGTGACTCCACCGAAGCCAGGGATCAGCATGGTCCAGGTGTTGTCACATTCTCACCTCTCCTTGATCTCTAACTGGTTTCGTAGCTTTCCCTCTGGCTCTGCCACCCTGGTCATTTGCCCAGAAAACAAACCAGATGCTGGTATCCCCTGCTTACAATCCTGCCAAGCCTCCCTTCTGCCCAAAAAACAAAGTCAAAGAAAACTCTCCTGCTCTGGTTCCCACCTGCCTTTCTTGGTGTTTCTTCCTGTACATTTCAAGATTTCCAGACTCACCTCCTTCCTGTACCACCCCTGTGATAATTTGAGTGTTCCGGCCAGGGCTGGTAGGAGACACCCCCCACCTACCTGCTCCACCCTGGACTCTGGGGTCCTTTAGAGCCAAGTTTCACTGTCAGCTCTTGGAATGTGGCCCTGGGCCCTGACCACAGACAAATTCACCTCTTGGAGCCCCAGATGGGCAACAGCCCTTGGTACAGCCACAACCATCCACTCCTCTGTGACACGGGGGCCAGTGTCTTACTCAGCCCTGGGACACCAGCTGCTTGTGGAGCTGGCTCTGAGGGGCCTGCCTTCTGCCTGGCCCTACTGAGGGGACCCCAGGCAACTAACCATGAAGAGAAGCTCATGCAGGAGGAACATTTTGTCTGTGGCTGAGGGCCAAGAGCCAGCAGCTTTCTACCAGCAGCCTTGTTCCTTTAAATAGTGCCACCTTTGAGGGCATTCAGCACTCTGGGAGCAGGGGCCACACTCCTCCTGCTCGGTGACACCTTGCTCTGCTTGCTTTGAAGCACTGGCAACCAGGTGACAGTGAATGTGCCATTGGCAGGACAGAGACTGGGCTGATGTAAGTCTCTCTGGCTTGGCACTGAGGGGGGCAGTAGTGTGTGTGTGCTCCCAAGCTTCCCCTTCATCCCCATAGACCCTGGTTCTATCTTGGGGATGTGTCCAGTGCAGCCACTCCCCATCCAGCCCCCAGGGGCTTGCATCTTGCCTGCCTCTCTTTTGGCTTCAGCCCTACAACTTCAAGGTTCATTTCCCTTTGAAGGAAGGGGAGGGAATCCTCTTCGTAGGTTTCTGGGGTGATCTGAGGAGCCAGAGATGAGGTTTCTCAAGAACACCCAGGCCACAGGGGTGAGGTGCTGGGGATACGTGGTTCTGCAGAGAGCATGCTGCAGACAAAGGAGCATTGTTCTGGGGGTGCAGAGGGTCTCTCATAGCCTCTCTGCCTCTGCCAGACTGCCATGTGGAACAAATTTGGTCCCGAAAACAACAGCGCTGGCAGACAATGCGGGATGCTCCAGGCTGTGGGACACTCAGGGCTGGCCTCCCTGAGTCACTGGGTTTGGGGGCAGAGCTGTGGAGGCATGGGCAGTGACATGAGCTCCTAGGATGGGGGAGCCCAGACTGACCTGGTCCTCACTTCCCAGCGGAGCCTGGGATGGCATCCCATCCTGGTGTCCTGGGCAAATCCGGAAGCCCATGTGGTCCTCTGACTCTTCTTCCTCTCATTCCCCTTTGGGGCTGGGAGCTCAGCTATGGTCTCCTTGATGTCCTATGGGATATCTGTTTCTCCTGCAGGACCCTGATTCACCTTGACTGATCACTTTTCTTCTCTTGCCTGGACTGCCTGGCTCAACCTGGACTCCAGGGCCCAAGAGCAGAGCCTACATCCGCGCTGCTCCCCAGGTCCTGTCTCCTATGATTGGCCTGCGTCCATGCCTGCCTCTGGTTTCAGGCATACATGATATGCCCCTGCTCCCTCCCTCTTTGCAGGCCTTTCTTCATCTGCCCTCCAAACCCTGAATAGAGAAACTCCTGCTGGAACCCCACCATGACTGCCCCAGGCATCCGGCACTAGTTCTGGTGAATTCCAGGACGTGGAACATCCAATTTGCCTCTGTTTCAAAGCACATCCATCATTTTGTCCAGAGGTTGTAACTCTTCTTGGTAACACAGTAAAGACAAAGGCAGCCAGCAGAGGCTCCAGGAGATTATGTAACTCCCCTGAAGTCACACCACTGCTGAGTGGCAGAGCTGAGGCTGGCCTGGAGCTGCCTGGCCATGAAGACTGTGCTCCTGTCTGCTGTGCTTCCTCCCCGGGCATCTGGCACGCCCTTGTGCCCTGGACAGAAAGTGCGTCCAAGGAGCTCAGGTTGGAGAGATCTTGGCTTCCCTGCCAAAGAGTTTAGGCCCCAGGCCCCAGGTCAAACCCAGGACTTTCTTTCCCCCTTCTGCATCCCAAGAATGTGTTACATTTCTCTCCCAGCTCAGAGGTCCTCCCAGCTGTCTCTGACACCTTGGTCCTTCCTGCGTGCAGTGAAACCTCAACCAGGTAATTTTCCACTTCACACTGCAAAGAATAACAGCCGGGGTATTATTACAGGCAGAACTCCCCAAAGCCGAGCAGCACGCCGCTCCTGGGCGCACGGCAGAAGTCTGCAGCTTTCCTTCAGAGCTGGAAAAAATTAACTCTGTGTCTAGATTTCCACTCATCCCTGCCTGCCACATGCAGGGCTGAGTTTCAGTGTTACCGGCCATCGGAACGCACTTCTGTCTCTCTCATCATAGGACCGTGGTATCTCTGCACCCTCCCGCCCGGCCGCTCCAGGGATGTGACCTGCAGGAGCCCTTGGCCTCTCCTGCCCCTTGAGGGACCCAGATGGCCCACCGCAAGCCTTCTGTTTATCCCCACCGGGGTGCGGAGAGAAGGATGACCGAATGTCCTGCTTGCGGACAGTTGCCTGTGGGTTATGAACTGTTACTCATTGTCTTCCGCAGGTTGGTTTCTCTGCAGCAGGTGCTGAGGTGGAGTCTGGGGTACAGGATGTTTGTTAGGGGTGAACACCCGGGGAAGGTAGGAGGGGAGAGGGCTGTGCAGAGGTGCACGCTGAACTGTGACATAAGACCCATAAACCTCATCAGCCTCGTGGGGCATGGTGAACAAAAACTGCCCAGCAGTGCAACCACATTAGGTGGAGACAGCGGGCTGTGTACCCTCCCCTGGCCTCAGAACCGGAAGCAGTCTATCCGGGGAAGGGTGGGCCGTGGGTGAAGGGTGGCCAGCCCTTTGCTGAGCAGGTCCTGAAAGAGCAGCAGCTTGGGGCTGTGTGCTGATGGCAGCCCCAGAACCAGGGCAGTGACGTGTCCTTGAGGGATGTGTTAGTCAGATTTCTGTCACTGTATCAAAGACCTGGATATCCTGTGTGTAAGGAGAAAAGGTTAATTTTGGCTCCTAGCACCAAGCTAGGGAGGACCAAGGATTTTACCGCACCGAGGGTTCAAACCATAGCTTAAGGCTCTGGGAGATGCATCTTGGTTCATGAAGTAAGAGTCAGTCTTCCTATCCTGTCCCACCCAGCGTGATCCTGTCCAGGCCACAAAGCTGGTATTAGAAGAGGTTGGATTTGAACCCAGGACCAACTGAGGTCAAACCTCAGACCTTTTGCATGGCACAGAGCCTAGGACTAGAGGAGGATTGAGGAGCAGGTGGTGGGTGTCCCCTTCGTCTATAGAGTTGTTCAGTGAGTTTCCTGTGCACCTGGAAGGAGAGAATCTGGCCCCCCAGCAGAGTCCTGGGGTGCAAAGGACAGTGTGGACCCAGATACATGGGATGTGGCTGAGGCTGTACCAAGGGAAATGCTCCTCCTATGGCTCTAGATGATGGGATTTGAAAAAAAATTCTGGTGCTGGGGATGGAGCCCAGGGCCTTGTGCATGGCAAGCCCCCAGCTGGGTGGTGGGCTTTCCCTCACCTGTGAAACAACAGCGGAGATAAATGTAAAGCTAACAAGCATCTTGATTTGGCTTAAGGGCCACCAGCTTTGTGTTTTGTCCGCTAAGGACATTAGGAAAAACCTTAGTGTTATGAGTTAAAGTCTGTCCCCCACAAGAAGCTCTGTTGACATCCTAATGCCTGGTACCTGTGGGTGGGATCTCATTTGGAATTAGGGTCCTTGCAGGTGTAATTGGTTAAGAGGAGAAGCCCGGGCTGGAGTCGGGACACACTTTATCTAGAATCAGTCCCTTTGAGGATCATTCATCCTCAAAGCAAGAACAGTACCAGGGCACTGTTTGAGGGGAAAGCACCTAGCTTTACGGAAAAGCTCCAGCTGCCCACCTCTCTTCTTTCGTGTTGGCCCAGTGCCATCCCTGGCCTGGTGCTGGAGGCTGGGGCTGGGTGGATGATGGGGGAGGCCTCGGCCACTGCCCCAGGGTTCTTCGCCCCTCTCTGGCCCTTCCTGTTTCAGAGTTTGGACTGAAAGTCTCTCCTCTACCCAGGGATGTGGGGAAGGCCATGGGAGGCCTCAGGTGCCAATGAGATATCCCTGAGTTGCTTCTTGCCCTGGAAAATTCATGTCTAGAGCTGTGGGTTTGGAGGGGAGCTTGCAAGGGCAGTGCTGGGGGTCACAGACCCTGAGAGCTCACCTGGTGAACAGCAACCACCCCGTCTTCCAGGGCTCAGGAGAATAACTGCTGTGGGGCAGGATGGAAGCACAGGCTTTGCCCTGGGAAACAGACTGGTGGCCCATGGGCACCTCTACATTCGTGTCACTGTGACCTGTGTACTTTGAAGTTTCTCAAAATATATCCTGTGGGAGATGGGTTCATTGCTGACTGCACTGTCAGCATACAGCATGGCCCAAATTCAAGGGACAAGGGACACGTTTCCTTCCTCCCTATGGCATATCTCCTGGGACTTTTCTGAAGAATATCTTTGGAGGCTACTCTTCTAGAAACTAGGAGTTAGAGTTTTTTTTGGTTTGTTTGTTTTAGTAGAACTTCGCGTTGCACCCTGTGTAGCTTCCCAGCTAGTGGTCAGGGTGACTGACTTTATAATTGATGGTGATGAGGACAGTGGTCACAGCTGTGGTGGGGACACTGCTGTGGGGCGCTGGCAATAAGGGTGGGGAGATGGGCATAACCTTGGAAATCTCTAAGGAGAAAGTCTCCTCACTCAGCTGAGCCTTCTGTGTATCAGTGGCCCTGAGAGTCTAGATGGAGTTGCTGGCCCCAGCTGGCAGCAAGGAGAAGGTACCAGAAGATCAGGAGGGTGTGACTGGGAGGTCACTGCCACTTCCACGTTTCCACAGTCTTGGAGGGTTTGGTGGTGGTGGCAGTGACACTGACAGTGGTCACCGGGGCTGGCGGTAAGTCTGATAGTGGTGGGGACAGCTGATGGCAAAGGCGAGGGCAAGGCTGCTGGTGATGAGGGTGGCGCTGCGGTGACAGAGATGGTGCTGGGTGAAGTGGCTGTGACAGGGACATCCCAAGGTGTACACCGGCACCAGTGCAAGGGAAACCTGGTGAGCACCGTGGACTGGGAAGACCCCCAAGTGACCCTGTGTCTCATTTCCCTGCAGCAGCTCCGACTTGAGAGGGGGCGGCTGTCTTGGTAAGAGCAGGCCCCGGCCCAGGTGACCCTCATTGTGTTTGGTGGAGAAGGGTGGCCTTCACTTGCCCCGTAAATCAGCCCTCTAAGCTTCCCCTTTCCCCTTTGCTACCAGGTAGTCAGCCCCATAAAGCACCCCTGCCTGGACTACAGAGCTTGGGCGAATAAATCACACTCATTATTTATATCAGCAGCAATGTCATCATAGCGCAGGAGCCGAGTCCTGGACTGACCTACCCAGGGGACACAGCCGCCCACCTCAATATTGCTCAAGCTGAGCATGCTATGATTCAACACAGAGTTTTTAGACAGAAGCTCCTATATCAAAGTGACATAATTGAACAACACTCTTCTCCCTCCCTGGAGCAGGGGCCCCACAGGGTGGCAGACATATGGCCACACTGGGAATGGGGGTGAGTCTCAGAGGCAGGCGTGTGCCCTTTCCCTGCATGAGGACCATGGTGGGGTCTCTAACCCATAATTCTCCTGTCTTGGCACTGACAGACAGGTAGGTGCTGTATAGAGAAGCATGGCTCTGCTGCCTCTTCCTGCATATGGAAAAGATGTACTCAGGGCCTGAGCCCTAGAGGCCTTGCACCCAGAAAGCTGGACAGATGCATCTCCCAGCAAATCTGCCTCCAGTGAAGTTTTAGCCCCTTAGTGACACATTCTGGCAAGGGCTGCCATGTACCTATCTCGAGCTTGCTACTTGTGGCTTTTTTTTTTAAAGACAGGGTCTCATTATGCAGTTCAGGCTGGCCTTGAACTTACTATGTAGCCGAGGCTGGCCTCGAACTCGGTGATCCTCCTGCCTCAGAATCCCAAGTACTGGGAGTACAGGTGTGCACTATCACGCCTGGCTACTTATGGCTTCTTGCTGTTCTGAGGGTGGAACTCTTGCTCAGGCCTGGCTGACCTCGGCACAGACAGAGCTTTTACAGCCAGCCACAACTTTCTTGGAGCAATAGGAAATCATAGCAGTTTAATTAAAACTACTTCCTTGTGCATCTTCATATAATGCATGGAGAAAAGGGACAGTAGGGTGTTTCCTTCCTTCCTTCCTCCCTCCCTCCCTTCCTCCCTTCCTTCCTTCCTTGAAATAACATTCCAGAAAACTTTGGGAAAATCTGAGGTAGTCAGCAGAGTGTTCAACCAGGCACCTCCACACTTGTAGACGTAGCAGGCCTGAGACTTTAAATGACTGTAGAGCTTTTTGAGTTTCTAGTTCTCTAGGCTGCGGGGAGAAGGGTCCTGTTTAATGTTCTAACAATGGGACTCTTGAGGGAAAGCTCTATGGTTTAGTGCATTAAAAGTTCTAAACTTTACTGGCATTAAATATTTTTGTTCGGAAGGTTAACCTGTAGTAGATAGAGAAGGTAGATTTGGGTCATTTCACTTGTGATTCTGATGGCAGAGCCTGCGTGTGTTTGGAATCAGCGCTAACGGGAGATTCACAACAGTTTCCCTCATGTCACAAAGAACAAGTGACACAACATTTGCCAGTGTCCTTCATGTTTAATTTCTTATTTGGCTTTTGTTTTGAAATGTTTCAAAGCATAGTTGCAGGGAAGGTGAGGATACTTCCTCTAGGTTTTGGCTCTAAGAACAGGTGGGCGACTCCCTACCCCCCATCACACCCCAGGTGAGGCACCAGCCCAAGCCTTGCTAATTCCATCCCCGCCACCAGGCACTAGCTTTGTGTGAGTCAGGTGTAGACCATTTGAAGCCAGTGAAAGTCAAGGGGAGGTTTGCCGGGGCCTTCTGGAGAAGCCAGCCCCTCCCCACAGCTGGATATAAAGTAGGAAGCAATTTGCTCCAGGTGCGGTTGGCAGCCATCTTGAGGCCATGTGGGGAAATGGCATTAGGGCAGGGTCAGAACAGTTGCTGACAAGGAAAAAGAAAGAAAGAGAACTTGGGCTAAGGGGCTCAATCTGCCAAAGTTGGCCCCTGCCCTACTGGACTCTCTGTTCAGTGGAGAAATACATGTCATGGTCATTTCAGTCAGAGAGAGCTTGTTACCCAAAGAAAAAGGCATCTTGGCACGGTTGTTTGATAGCTTGTAAGTCTTTGTCAAGGGATGGGAAAATTCTTCTCACAAAAGGCCAGCTAGGAAACAGTTGTTCTCTGGCCTCTGATGTGTCCACCAAAACAGCTATAGACAATGTGTAAAGGAATGAGCATGGCGGTGTTTCAATAAAACTTTATTTAAAAAAAGGTTTGGTGTGTGAGCTGTGGCAGTTTGTAGATGGGAGACATCTGCAGGTTCTGAGGGCATGAGAGGATTCTTGGAAGATGTAGGTGCTAAACTGACAGGGTGGACATGAGTGTGTGACTTAAATAGCCACACTGTTGCACACACAGCAGGCCAGCTGTCCAAGACATATACACAGTAGAGTATTGGCACACTTGTGGGTTTCCCATGAGGCCGCTCTGGGTTTCCCAAAAGTTATCCCGGCTTCTAGGCCTTGCCTCCAGGAGGCAGTGTCCTGGAGAGCTTGGGCCATAGAGACTGGCTGGGAGAGCTGTCTTTGGAGGTGACCTTGGGGATTAGGATTCATGGGCTCTGGCATGTGTTGTGGGCCCTTGGAGGTCATACTCTCTGTGTTGCTTTAACAAAGCTCCATAGGCTGGGGGTTTATAAAACACAGAAATTCATTTCTCGTTGCTCCAAAGGCAGAGGGGAGGCCCACATCAGATCAGGGCTCTGGTGTTTGGCCAGGGCTGCTTTCTGCCTCTGGGACAGCACCTGGGACACATGTCCTCTGGTAGGGAGAAATGCTGCCCCTCACATGGCAGAGACGATGGCAGGAGGGACTCCTCTGTCTCCCTCAGGCCTTTTGTCTTAGTGTTTACCTCCTCATGTGAGGGTTCCTCCCGACCTCAGCACCCCCCAGGCCATCACGCTGGGGGTTAAGTTTCCAACACATTTTGGGAGGCACGTTTAGTTCAGAGCAAATGTTGTGGGTAGAGGCTTAGGAAGGACCTATCGAAGTGTGCAAGCTGGAGTTAGATGGGCAACCCCTCACAGGCCATGTGGGGGCCTGCTGGCCCTTGACCCCTTCAGACAAGACCTGATATTTGATATTTTCTAAACAGGGAACAAGAAATATGGAGTACTAGTCAGTGGTACCCACGGCGTGTGGGACGGGAGCAATGGAGAGGAGACAACACCTTTTCACATTTTCAGGAAGGGGAGGACATGGTCCCCAGAGGGAAGGAGCTCCCACAGGCAGGGGCGTGTGGGGCACAGGACAAACTTTCAGAAACCAGGACATCCAGCTGGATGGTGAGGGCCAGCTCGTCCCGGCCCCTCCAAGGCCACCATTCAAGTACTTAAAACTTTTCACCCTTGTGAATCTGATTTACTTATGGCTGAGTAATACCCAATTTATATGCCCATATCTTGTACCCTGTGTAACTACTTTAAAGATAACAACATGTAATGTAGTAACTATTTTTATTCTCCTATGATTTTATGAGTTTTTGTTTTACCTTTTTTTCCATAAAATTTAAAAAAATTGCACCCCTGTTTTCTTACTTTGAAGTGTAAGCACAAGGCATTCTGGACAGAGAAAAAGGAAAACAAACCAATGCTGAGTAATAGGACAAGAAATTCATACTATCACAAAAAAAGAAGCACAGGAAAATCCTCCTTTCCTTCCTTCCTTCCTTCCTTCCTTCCTCCCTCCCTCCCTTCCTTCCTTTTCTTTTCTTTTCTTTCTTTCAAGTTCAAAGGTTTTGGTGAAATTGGTGCTATTATCTCAGGCTCCAAAACAGGTGAGTATATACAGGCATCTTCAGCTTGGGGCTCAGGGACAAAACAAACCACATAAAGAGCTTTCTAATAATCGTCCCCAAACGTATTTGGTGAGGGCTGGTCGGTGCCCTCCACTAACCCAGACTGCAGCTTGCACCTGGCACGGCTGCCTCTGGTTTACCCCAGCCCCAGTCCCTCTTTCCGGCTCTGCCACAGCGGCTGGGGTCTGGCAGACCCGGCATCTAGTTCTCCTTTGTGTCTTCCCTTTGTTTACTTTCCCAAGGAGACGGACAGTTGTTTTATTACCCCCCACCCCCACCCCCTCTTTGTTTTCTTTGGAGTTTTCAGTTGTTTTAATCTTCTGCTCCAGGTCCCAGTCTGTTCATTTACCTTTTCCACTCCATCTGCTCTCTGGGGGCTGCTTCCAACCAGGCCGGGGACCCTGCGCCTCCAGCTGGACCCAGTGGCCTTGGTGACTTTTCTCACTGTGGCCCTTGGAGTTGTGTGCCTTCTATTCCTCCCTGAGAAGTTTTTGTTGATTTTTCCCCCTCTTCTCTGTGTGTTTCTTCATGCCAGGATAGGGGGTGTTTATATACCATTCGGGAGAGCTGCTTTTGAAACCAGAGAACTGTGTGTGAATTCCTTGGGCTGCACGCTGAGATATATTATCTGCGAAATTCCTGCTTTAATGACGGACAGATTTCAGTACAAGAGGTGGGTATTTCGAGACCTGGCCACCTCTCTGAGGTACCGTGTCACCCACTGTGTGTACAGAAGAAAAAGTCAGCAGGACTCCATCTGCATAGCACCTTTCACCCTCAAACGGCCCCGTTAGCCTAATAAAGAAATAACATGGAAGATCAAAATATGGAAAGATACACTCACCAATATTATAATGCTTCCTCAGGTTATTAAATACTGCAGGCATGTGATGCAAACTGAGACCATTGTTTGCTGGAAATCCTTAGGAAGAATCCTCTAAATCCTTGCTGTCGAAGGGTGGTCCCCAGGTCAGCAGCATCAGTGCTCCAAGAGCTGATTGAAAGTGCAGAGTTGAGCCTCACTCTGGTCCTGCTGGATCAGAATTTTTTCACTTTAAAACAGATTTCCAGATGAGTGCGCACAGGAAAGTTTGAGACGCGGGGCTAACACGTTCAATGGGGCATCGCACCAACTAAAAGTCAGTCAAGCACATCACACGAATAATCAGTGAGAAGCTGCCCAGTGTGTCCAGGTGTCATTTCTACTCACTAGTAAGTCACTGCCCTCATTGGCTTTTTTTTTTTTCTTGTCTTTTTGAGACAGGGTCTCGCTATGCAGTTCAGGCTGGCCTTGAGCTCACTTTGTAGCCCAGGCTGGTTTTGAATTTGCAATGATCCTCCTGCCTCAGCCTCCCAAGTGCTGGGATTACAGGTGTGCACCACCACGCCCGGCTTGGCTTTGGTGTTGATGTGCCTAGCAGGATGAGAACATCTGTCTTCTCCATCAATCGGGGTCAAAGCTAGGATTTTTTTTTTTTTTTTTTGGGTCAAGTGAAACAAATAGATTAATGCACTTTGCCCAGTGCAGTAAAATGTTAGCAATGACAGTTGACTCACTGCTTCATTCTAATTTGGGGGTGTCTGAGCTCTTCTTTGCCAGAGTGGACCTAATGCAGATAGAAATTGGGAGAAGTCCCAGCAGCCATGATGCCTCAGTGAGAGGAAAGGCCAGAGCACCTCACCTGGCAGCGAGGGCAGTGATAGCTCTTGCTTTCAGGTGCATTTTCTGCCCCGTGCCTTTGCCTGGCATCTGAAGGCCCTTCCTACAGGTGAGAAGATTCTTCCCAGTGGTCTTGGTGGTAAGCAGGGCTGCTTCAGAGTAAGGAAGCCTTTTTTGCCTTGCTGGGCTGCCCACTGCCTGCTGGCCCAGGGCATTGGCAAATAACCTGGCTTCACCAGAGCCCACCCTTCCCCTAGAACTGTGAATCTGGGACACGATATGAAAAGTGGGGATGGTGGAGTATTTTTATTTGTTACCAGCGATGCCAGACCTATGCCATGCTGCATAGCATTAGCTGTTTATGATCTGCAATCAGGTCCAGCTCCCTGCAGCTCCAGCACATTTCTGAACGTTCCCCATTGTTCTTGGAGGTGCCCAATATTCCCCTGGCAAACTGCTTTTCCCCTGCAACTACCCAGAAATAGCCTCTGTACTTTGCCACCAAAATCCTGAGCGTCCACCCTGCTGGCCCGATCCTGAGGAATGAGACAGGCGTAGCCGCCCTCGGCTATGGAGATGGTACTTACAAGTGGTGTCCGCTGCGTGGAAGCCAAAACAAGCAGGGCATCTCCTTTTGTTTCAACTTGATAAACCTTGTTACAAACTGTGGACCCCACCACTCCAGGGACAGCTGATCTTACACTGGCAGGGCAAGTTGCCGGTGTCCCTGGAAGCTGTTCCCCTGCCTACGGTCAGAGGCCAGCAGTGGGTCCTGATCCATTAAGGAGAACGCTAAGACCCATCCCACCCCTCTCCGTTCTCTACAGAACTAAGCACAGTGGCCTCCCAGGCATCTCCCACTGTGCTACCCAGTTTGTCCCCAAGCCATTTCCTCCAAAGCTGTTCAGGTCCGTCGCTTGATTTCTTTTCTGACCTGCCAAGATGTGGGTGAAAAAATTCCCTCTACGACCCTAAGACACTGAAAATAAAACAGATTTCATCAAGGACACAGCAGAGCTAACGCAAAGGAGCCTACCAGGATCCTAGTAGGATAAAAGATGTGATTAACCTGATTCCTTAGTGTTATGGTTGATACATTGTGTCAACTTGGGGAGTCTGGAGGTTTAACTGAGTGATTCAGCAGGAAGCCAGGGTGCTTACTTTGTACACATCCTGAGCCTGTGGAAGAGGAGGCGGTGGAGACTGTGGGAGAGCTACAGGCGCCCTGGGTGAGGGCAGTCTGTTTACAAGGTAAAGGAGAGAAAGAGGCTGCTTGCCAGCAATTCCACACATTTGCTGGTTGTTTGCTGCCATGAACGTTTGCCCTCTGCCATGTACTACTCTGCCTCAGAACCAGCCAAATATGGACTGAAACCTCCACAAACTGTAAGCTAAATAAACCTTTCCTTCCTTCATTTTGAGTGTTGGGTATTTTGTCTCAGCAACGAGAGAAAAGTAACCAAGACACTTAGTTAGCCAGCATCACAATTGGTTATCAATAGCTTCCTTCCAGGGTCAAACTGCTGGTTACCAGTCTGGGAGAGTTGAAATACCTTGTCATTATTACTTTGATTCTAAGACAAGCCTCCTTCCAGCAAAAAAGGGGAAAAGATCACCGCATGGCCTTTATTTTCAAGATGGAAGCAAGTGAAAATGAACCTTGTATGGAAATGTTTGGAGAATTCAAGTTCTCTCATAATGGTGACTTCTTGATGTTACAAAACATGGCCTTAGAATCTCGAAATTATGTGAAAGAAACAGTGGCCTCCACCCCTCACTTCTTTCTTTTTTAATAAACTTGCAGTTTTATACCAAAACACTTACTTAGTTTCTGGGTTTCTTTGTCCTTAAATGTGCCTTGTGGAGGAAGAGCGTAGTTTTGGTCTCTCTGCACCCTGACACTGCCCTCTCTCATCTGCCTTTGTGTGTGTGTGTGTGTGTGTGTGTGTGTGTGTGTGATCCTATGTCCCAGCCTTCCCTGGCATAGTAGAAAATGCCAACACTCTTCACATTTTGCTGGTTGCTTTTCTTTCCCTTCTTGTTAAGATTTTTCACTGTAGGATCTTGACCGAACTATGTCCTGGAAAAGCTCTTGTGTGTCTACACTTAGAGACTGTATCTGAAAGTTTTGTTCACATGTGAAAAGAAGGTAACTCCAATGTCCCTTGATAGGACTGTGGGCAAAACATTGGGATATATTATTTACAGAATACAGGCCGCAGTTGTGGCTCAGTGGTAGGGAGCTTGCCTGGTGTGTTTTAAAGCCCCAGGTTTAATCCCCAGCCCTGCCAGTGAGGGAGAGAGAAAGAGAAAAGGTGAAGCTCAGACTCCCAAGGTGTTTGTTGATAATTAGGTTTTCTAATCTACATAAATTGATTGTCCACTGTGCTAAAGAGTTTACAAACTGAACCTGTGGAGGTCACTTAGCAGTCAATGTGAAATTCTCTCTGTTTCACCATTTTCATAACAAAATGATAAAAAATTCTAGAAAGCCAACAGTTACATCGAGATTTTTCTGAAAAAGCTTCCCTCTACTTCAACTCCCTCAAAACAGTAACTATTTTGATTTTTTTTTCTTGAGCCTGCATTTCTATAAATACAAAGGTTTCATGCTGAGGCAGGAGACTTGGGCATGGCACTGTGGTCAGGACAGTTGGGGACAACCTGACAACTGCAGAGATGAGACATGTTAACCACGGGCAATAGAGCAGCAGCCCCTGAGCCTGGCACCTGATACCAGTTTCTGACATGCAAGTCCTGCACCTGACACCAATCTTCCTGCACAAGATCAGGCAGGTTTTGTAACCACGGCTTGGATCTAATGTCAGGAGGAAGCTATAAAAGATGGCACGTATTGTGCTTGCTGCCTCCTTTTGTAGGGGCCCATCCTGTGTGCAGGATTTATATTCTCTTTCAGCATACCTTTTCTCCCTGAGTGCTGCTTTTTTGGCCCTAAAATCAATGTTCAACTTTTACCAGTTGTTCTGACCAGATCTTTGTGTAGGACAGTAACAGCCTACAAAAGTACTGCCGGTTGCTAGGACACTCGGTAACAATGCCCTAAACATGAACTAAGATGAATAGTATCAAGAGTATAAAGGGAGAGTGAGGGGTTAGAGGAGGCAGGAGGAGGACGAGGGAAGGGGTTTTTTAAAAAGGAAGCTGTATTATGTACGTGTACCGACTCCCCAAGATGATTGTAAATGCATGTAGTGCAAATGTGTACTAATTTTAAGAAAGTTCCCCAGCTTGTTTTTTGCCTGAAACTCTTTGTTACTGTAATATCCCCAGGGGTCCTATTTCCTGGCGCATGTGTCTATGTTTGGAGAATTCTTTTGTCCCAAGCAAATGTGTACATCCCATTAAAACCTCCACCATACTCCACATGCCAAAGACCCTTTTTAACTCAGTGTTGAGAATAAACAATTCTAGCGCGCTGCTCCATCTACCTGCCAACTACTGTTTCTTGAAATAAAAGTGTGAGTTTAAGACGTAGGGCATTTGCTCATCGTGGGCCGTGCCTGTTATGTGTTAGTTGCTTGCTAGGGAAATCTCTGTAGCGGTCTCAACTTTTCTCCTTTAACCACTTATTTCTCCTACTTCCGTCTCGCTACCATCTCACAAACAGAATTGCATTAAAAGCTCAGAGGGGATAAACACAACCTGCTTACAAAACTCACATGTTCGTAAGCACAACAACCTTTGTTTTTTTTCCTGGATCTAAAAACTATTCATGTGCCTGGTAGATAATGAAAAAAATCCATGGAAATAAAATCCACCTACCTTCCCCATCACCTTAGACTTAGGCTACTGGTAATATTTTAGTCTTTTTATAAAGAGACGTAGGCTTTTATACTGTCTGCCTCACACTAAAGTGTTAAAAACAATCATTCTACTAGTTTAATTTCTACCTCACGCCTGCACGTCCATAGATGAATTTAACACCAGTGCCTTTGGCTCAAGCTTTTTATCCATGCGGTGGCTGTAACGAGTCTTCCCAGCCATCATTAAGGGATGATTTAACCTGTCATCAAGTATATGAAAGGCTCCTCCACTAGGAATAGCAAACAGCTGTTCACCATCTCCAATAAGCCTGGAGCCACAAGAGGGAGAGGAAGGACTGGGGCTCTGGGCAGCCCCTGGCTCTGTGGAGGAAGGGTTGATGGTTCCTAGAGGGTCCTGGGTAAAACCCCCCATGCCCTGCAGCATATAGCTGAGACAGGGATATTTTGGCTAAAACTATAGGCAATCAATTCCTTCCATGTTCTCTCTCTCTCTCTCTGACTTTTTGGGTTGGTAATTTACAGTGGGATGGTCACAAGTTGTCTTGTTCTTTGTAGGCCTTTAGAAATAGCCTCTGTTAAGCATAGTCTTTCCAAAAGTCAGCAGGATGGGTTTTGTGATATCTAGAGTTCTCCTTACATGGATCTCACTGCAATTTGCCCTGACCTTCCTGTCCCAGAACCCAGCAAGACTAGGCTTCTGCTGGCGGCCATGTTGCCCGCCAGCCTTGCAGGCTTCAACGCATCCCTGGCTGGATGGCAGCTCTCGTTTTAGCAGATGGAGGAGTGGAAACAGGCCTGGGGTATAGAGCAGTGTGTCTGTTTAGTTCTCCAGCCTTTGGGAATGCACAGCATGTGCTTCACATGGCACCAAGGTTTAGGGTGGTGGTTGACATCATTAAGATCTCATTGGGGAGCCTGATGGTCACCATGGTAAACCTCCTGATATTGCAGGGGATGAAGTCAAGGCCAGCAAGGGCCAAGTCACCAGTAAGATAACAGTAAAAGATAAATATGAGAAAAGATGCTGCTCTAATGGCTTTTACAATTTGAATCAATATTATGCCATCTCAGGAGGTCATGCTACATACTCATGGAGCTGAGAGATTTCAGAAGACTATGAAGAAACATGGGTAGTGTGGTGGTGGATTGACAACTGGCGGTGAACTTGTAACAGCTGAACTGAACCAGCTTGGTGCTGCGTGCGGGAGGCCCACCTGAGGATTGTTGCCAGCTGCATAAGAGGCAGAACTGGAGAGGAAAAGAGGCTGTTGGGAGCTTGTAGAAGCTGCTAGGGAGCAGCTGGCTCTCTTGGGCTATTCTGCTGGAGGACCTTGTCATGCTGGCTTTCCTGATGAACCTGGTTGTTCTCATCAGAGGAGGAGCTTGGGACCTCATTGTTGCTGAGAGTGGCTATGGTTCACTGTGGAAAGCTCTGATCCTCACTTTGAGCATCACTTCCTGGTTTCAGAAGGAAGACAGTGCACTGCTCAGTCTCCTGGAGAAGATTGTTGAGTTGGCTTTCCTGATGGGAATTCGGCTGTCCTCACTGTTGGAGGAGCTCAGGACCTCATTGCTGCTGAGGATGGCTATAGTACTTTTTTGGGGAGCTCTTGTTCTTACTTTGAGTGTTGCTTCTTGGCTGCAGTTTGTAACCCTCAACCTGCTAGCACAGATCCTTCATCCCTTGGCACAGACTTTCTAGCTTCCACCACTTACCTTTGGGTCTTCCCAGGGCAGATCCATGAAACAGGCCTGCATGAGATATTGTCATGGGCTCTAGAGCTCCAGTTGGACTCATGGGAGGCACTGTTACGGGCTCTAGGTCTTCAGCTGGACTCCTGCAGGACATTATTGTGGGATCCAGGCCCTTAGCTGGATTCTTTGGTCTTTAGTGTGTGGACAGATTTCCTGCACTCTCTTTTTGTATATGATTCTTTGGATGACTATTATAAATAATCTTATAAAATATGTATCCTGTATTATATTTGTTCCCTTGCAAAAACCCCAAACCACAACAGGTAGGAATTTTCCATGTAAAGAGAGTCTCAAAGCTACCAAAAGCCAAAGTAAAATAATTTCGAGAAGAAGAATCTCCAGGTCTTGGAGTGTAGCTTGTTGGTAGAATGCTTGCTTAGCATGTGTGAAGCCCCAGTTCAATCCCTAGCACTGCAAAAAATTAGAGAGGGAATTCTGTGTGAATGGACTGTATACACACCAGGTGCTGTTGGTGCCCTTTGGACCTTTCAGTCCTTTCTTCAGTATGTGCCAAGAGCATGCTGCCACTTCCTGCTAACAGCACACATGGCTGAGAATGTGAGTTTTTTCTTGTCTAAAGAGCCGGTCAAAGATTCTCAAGAGTCCTCTGCTCAGGAAGTCCCCATAACACAGAGGAGGGTAAATCCTCCAGTCACCCTTCCTTTCAGGGGCACAGTCCCAGGCAAACCCTCAGTTAGGCTCATGGGTACACAGGGTCTATTTGAGAGATGGCCAAAGAAATACTAGGTGGGGAGTGGGGAAGGGAGACGGTAAAAAGAAGGGATCCAGGGGTGGACATGTCATCAGTGGGACCTGCCAGGTAGCACCTGTGGGCTCAGTCCTGGGGAGAATTCTGGGACACAGCGGTCCACATTACTCACCTGAGGGCCAGAGAGGAAGTGGACATCATACAAGATTCAGGGTGCAAACCTACATAGAATGGTTGGGGTGTCTACTCAGAGCCAGAAAACCTGGGCAGGTGCCCATGCTCTTGTAGGTATGCAACTCACACACCTGTCTTGCAAAGGGGTAGAAAGGGCTGGGAAAGAATGGGCCCACAGAACACCTATACTGGCTGTGCCAAGGGGCTCTGGGCTTATTAAGTGATTTCATGAGTCCTGGGTAGTGAAAATGCCCTGTAACTCCACTGTACCACTGGGGAAGCTCAGGCTAAGCAACTTGCTGAATACTACTAGGAAGTGGTAGACCATAGATTTGTATCCTGTTCTTTTCTATGTTCTCAAGCTATACCCTGAGACTTACAGATGTTATCAACTGTGGCCCTGGACCTGGGATGGTACCCACCACCATGTCATCAGCCCATGCCCCTCAACAAGTCCCGCATGCCCCCTCCACACACAGGCCCAGGCGCCTTCTTGTGGTTCTTGTCTTCACTTAAAGACAAGTCATGTGTACAAATACTGTTCCATAACAGGACACGAGGAGGGATGGGGTGAGGGGCACCAAGCTTTCCTCAGGGAATGACAGGTGTCTGTGGTATGACCACGGGTGTGTGCCAGGGGTACTGGCTGAGCTGCTCAGGGTGGAGTGTATACAAAATTTGCGTTTTTCTCCAACCCAACCAGCTCTCCTGACATCCCTCTTGCCTTGTTTGGGGTGGCAATGTCAACGTTAGTCTCATTTCCCCTCCAGTTCTTTGGCTTCTTTGCCTTCATGTCTCTAAAGACTCCAGAACATTACATCAGGAGCCATAGCTGCCTGCTGAATGGTACGGCTGTGAATAGTGATGCATGATGAATGGGGTGTGTGTTCTGGACCCAAGCTTCCTGGCTGTGGGCTTTCTTAGGAATTTAGGTTGTTATTAATCTTTTGACTAATTGTTACAGACTTGTTGAAGCTAACAGAGATGATGTTGGCCCTTTGAAGGGATCTGGACAGGTAGCCCTCAGATATTCAAAGTGGAGTTTTCACTCCATCCCTTTGTCTTAGGCCATGTGGAGGGCACTGGGGCGAAGATAAGGAAGCCATGATCTCCATCCTGGAGGAATTCACCCCAGTGTAGACTGGGGATAGATTTGTAAACAGACATTGCACAATGATACAGACATCCTGCGGCAGCATGTGGGCCATAGGTTTGTCACCAATGATCTAGACCGACACTCTGGGGTTTCATTTCTAGAAAGCAGGACCAGATCAAAGTCAGGAAGCCACAGGCAGACTACAGGTCCCAAATTCATTGTTGCTTATCTGTGTGGCTCTTCGCAAGTCACTGCCCAGCTCGAGCTCACAGTTCCTTATCTGGAATTACAAGGTCTGCTTGAAATATTTTAAAGATGATTGAAATTTCATGGGACGTGTTTAACTGGCCTCTCACGCTCTCCAAGTCAGGGCCAGTAGACATCTCAGCTCTCCCTGGATTCCACAGGAGATGTAATCCCAACCCACTGCCAGCCCACGCCGGGGACAAGTCTCGCAGTCAGGAATTCCTTTTGTGGTGCTACCCCGGGTCCCCAGTTCTGCAGTTTCCATTAATTTCCTTCAACTTGTCCTGTGGGGGAAACTTGTGATTACTGATAATTCTAGTTAATCCTTTAACTAGCAAAAGGAAACTAACCATCTAATAGGCAGAGTGAGGGAATGACTTGGCACACCATCTGCAAAATATAAACCTAAAATAGTCCGGAGTGTTCTCCGGGAGGCTGCAGCCATTAACACCCAGAGATCCAGTTGCTTTGGGGCCTGTCTCCTGGTGGCGGGCAGACTTCCGAGCCAGCGGGGCAGGCACCTTCCCTCTTTGTGGCATAATCACTTTCCTTTTTCCTTGCTAAGATGGAAACATCTCCGGGCCCGTAAAAAGCTTTCTGACATCTCTCTGAGTGCCTGGCCTTCCCTCCTTTCAGAACATGTCATGGTTTATTAATTCTTTGCAGAAGCAATAAGAACTGGGTATTGGCTTAATTTGGGCCAATTTACTGTTATGGTAGAAAAATTGGCTCTGTCTCCTTTTATTCAACCCAAGGGACAATAGCTCCTCCTTTAACCCCTTCTGTGCTGGGCTCTTCCCCTAACTCTTCCTGCTTGTGTGACATTGGGTGGCTTGTTTAACCTCTTTGTGCCTCAGTTTCCTCCATTTAAAACCAGGATAATCACATTTATTTGGTAGGATTTTTTTGCGTGACTGTTAAATTACTGAGTTATTCATGTCTATCAAATTGTTCAAAAGGACGCTGCCCTAGACTAGGTCTGTGACCCTGAATTCGGTATGGTGGGGGCCAAACTCCTGCTGCCAGGAAGCCC
This sequence comes from Dinomys branickii, assembly GCA_004027595.1. Taxonomy (NCBI): domain Eukaryota; kingdom Metazoa; phylum Chordata; class Mammalia; order Rodentia; family Dinomyidae; genus Dinomys; species Dinomys branickii. The sequence goes on from PVLD010006251.1 coordinate 99,814, forward strand.
AGTCTGCCCAGTATCTTCCCACTCTGCTTGTTTGTTTATTTTTGGTACTGGGCATTGAACTCAGGAACTTGTGCTTTCTGGGTGGGCACTTGTGCTGCTGAGCTATATGCCCAGGTTCCACTCTGCCACTCTGGTTCCATTTATTAACTTTCCTGGCTGGGTCATATCAGTGTGAAAGGGGCCAGTGCACAAAAGCACACGGAGACCAGAGGCACACCCTGGGCTGTCTGTGGCATATTAAGCCATAGGAGTCAGCTAGGCACATGGGTCTCCAGAAAACAGCTGGGCCACTGGAAACTTAATATCCCTTGATGTGGCCCGGTGGTTTCTCTTGGGATCAGAAGGAGGTGCCCTGAAGGTTTTGGGGGGCCTCTGAGGCCTGCAGAACAGGAGCTATAGAGCCCTGAACTAACCGTCATGATGCCTGGGGTCCCACCTGGAAGTGAGTGAGGCCACCGTTCCACAGCCTAGGGAAGCCGTGCAGTTAGTGTTGGCCTGTCCTGCAGGGCAGGCACCTGCGTAGGTAGCCACACTGAACTTGAGCAGAGCCATAAACTCAGCTGCAGATTAAGAGACAAAACAGTAGCTCAGGGCAGGTGTTTCCCCTCTTCCACTCAGATATAGAGACCAGGGCGTGGGAGCCCACTTCTCACAACCAGTGAAGACCCCCGCGCTGGGTCTGGGCCACCCTCCTCCTTTGCCTCTGAGCTGTACATCCTTTAAGGCGAGAGCATTGCAGTTTTTTCTATGCTGCTCTTCACCTGGGGTCTCTCTCCCTCCCCCATTCCCTCCTGCATGGTGGGTTGAGGAGGGTGAAAAGGTGAGGCGCTACAGGCCCACCCTCACCTCCTGGACCCAGTCTCAGGCCATACCAGCCCAGTCAGCCGGCCCCACACACTAGCGAGGAGAACTGGTGGGTTGTTTGGGTGACCTCAGACTAGTCAACATGTAACAGGGGCAAAGGGTAGGGTAGAGGCCTGGTCATAGGCTCACACAGCTGGAGGAACCTCGAGGATTCCACAGGCCACCTCAGCCTCGCTGTGAGATGGGAAGCTAAGGCCCAAAGACAAGAAGGGGTTCCCCAAAGTCACAGAGGGCCAGGCAGCAAACCCTCCCCAACTCCTCACCAGGGCTCTTTCCCATGCATAGCAGACGTCTGGTCTGCAGCAGACTGGAGGCAGAAGGTATGAGGAACCAGCAGCTTTGCCTGCAGCTGTGTGATGGGGTCTCCGGAAGTGATTCACTTATCTCTGTGTCACCAGCATTTGTCACGGTGCCTGATACATAGGAGACACCATTTCATTGTTCACAGAGCCTCACCACAGTGACCTTCAAGGGGATTTATCTTATAAAAGAGTTTTCATGAGTGTGATCTGTCTTATAATGTACCCAAGTCATTTTGGCAAGGAAAGGAAATAAGGGTCTTATGTGCCCTGTGAATCTTCTTGTAAAAACATTCAAGTACTTCATGCATTACACCAATAATGCACATTTATTATAAAAAAATCAGGTAAGATAAAAAGTCAACATCTTACTTGTGTGATGAAACCTGCTCCTAAGCAGTGTGTGCCTGGGACCCTGGAATATCCAGGACATCAGCCACCTTTTTGTGTTCTGATCTCCGCTGGGCAGGGCTATAGCCTGTAGTTGTTTCCCTTGAAGGCTGCTCCCTTTTCTAGAAGGACAGCACCAGCATATGGCGACACCTGGCTTCCAGGCCTCACAGCCACCAAACACCACCGAGCGCTGGAACAGGGAAGCATTTGGACCCAATCGAACCCAGCCTTGACACCAGGCATCACCACCGCAGAGGCACCCTGGGTCTGGGGCACAGAGCCTCAGGAGGCAGAGCAATCTCTATTTGTCACACGATGTCTGGCAGCACCCTTAACAATCCTGAAATGAACAAGGAGATGTACCCACCCCTCTTATGCTGTAGCTGTCTCCTGCCTGACCCAGTGTGCTGAGAACCAAGAAGGTGAGGGCTCAAGGCCCAGGTTATTTGGCCTTGTGACATCCATAACACAGATTGTACCACCTTTCTGGGCTGAGGGCTCCCCTCTGCACTGTGGAACATCTGGTCTTTCCAGTAACAGGGTGCTGGAGGGCCAGGACTTTGAGAGTGTGGGGGACCATGGGGGGAATGCAGAGTCTTGTCTTCCGCTGCTTCCTCTCCTGCCTCCTGTGTGGCGTCCCTAGCTCCCTCGCAGCCTCCCTCAAGCCCTCCCAACAGCTAAGCTTCACGGCTGTGCAAGACGATGGGAGACGCACTGCCTCTGCGCAGGAGACCCGCCATCAGATAAACCGGTGGGGAGACAGCTCAGAGGGATGAGGACTGCACTGGACATGGAAACTGAATATTCCTCCAGGACAGTGGGAAACTTTAGCTTCCAGCCACAGGTTTCAGAGGAAGCCTCCGCAGAGGAAGTGGGGTAGCCCTGGGGTCAGGTGGGAAGGCCGGTAGCTGTGCTACTGACATCTGCTACTGTCATCTGGGGGTGCTGCACCACCCCTAACACAGGCAAGGGGATCAAAGTCCTCCCCCAGAGGGCCTTGTGCTTTCCAACTTGGGGTCCTGATGCGGGATCTGTAAGCAGCAGCCAGAGATGCAGACTTTCCAGCATGGGGAAACTGAGGCACAGAAAGGGCTGAGGTGGTGTGTGGGGTGAGTGCTATTCTGAGCAGACCTTTTAGAATACTCTTATCTGTCCCTCCTGAGTGTGTGCACACGTGCGCACGCGTGCGCGGCGCACACACACACACACACACACACACACACACACACACACACA
>PVLD010006252.1:0-79908 GCA_004027595.1 Dinomys branickii
GTTGAGAGGATCAACTGTCTGACTAAATTTGCATGTCTGTATATGGGTCCATACATCTACAATTCAAAGATATCAATGGATAAAGCAACAACTACTGTTGAGACCATATCACCTTGTCTATAGATTAGTTGTGATTGTACTATTTTCTATGATAATGGGTGTCTGTTTGTCAATATGTTTTTGTACTTTTATGTTTCTATAATTGAAAAAAAAAAAAAAAGAAACCTAGTGTCATGCCTTCCCAGGGAAGGTCTACCGTGAAGCTGTGGGGAGGGACAAGGCAGGGACTTGATCACATGGGCCTTCATCAGGTAAGCGGTGGATCCTGTGCACTAGGCCCAAATGGCCAGTGCTTCCCATTGACTGAGAAGCTTGGGGAATCAGTAGGGTTCCAGGGTCTGGCTCCATTATCTGAATCACCTGGGAGCTTTAGACAATATTTTCTCAGGGGCTTCCCCAAACTTACAGAATCAGACCTACAGGGTTTTAGCCCCTGGAGGTGAAGTTCAAGCATACTCCCTGGGGAGACAGTCTGTGCAGGCACCTGACCAGTCCCTGCTAATGCTGGAGACCGCATCACATAGGTCCAGGGCTCTGAAGCAGCCCTAACTCCAGCCAGAGGGACATGAGCTGGAAACAGCTACGCCTTGAAGGCCCCTGACCCCCAAGTGGCAATTACTCTGGACAGCAGGTAGGGTTCCTGCACAGCCTGTGTGTGCCTCTCATTCCTGGGGAGGCCTCCTTTCCTGGGTCTGGCACCAAACAGTGTCCAGCATCGAGAAGTCTCTGCTCTGCCCTGACTGTCCCTCTCACCAGCAAGGCCATCAAATTAGGACTCTTCCTTGATCACAGCTACAGCTGAAAATGCATCTCCACTGAGGAGACATTTCTGTCTGAAAACCTCACCCCTGGAGCTCATGTCACACAGTGGCTGAGGGGATAGGGTTTGGTGTCAGACCACCCTGAGTCCAAATCCCTGTTCAACCCTCTAGCAGTCATGTGACCTTGGGCAGCGTCCAAACCATGCCCAGAAAGAACCAACTCTGACTGCGCAACTGCACAGCCCACATTATCAGCCAGAGGCAGCCCATCTGACCCCACCTGCATTCCTGTCCCTCTCCCTCTTCACTGTGTCACCTGGCTACCCCTCATTGGGACAGGTTCTGTCCCTGGATGGAGCATCACTTTCCTTTTCCTCCTCCCATGTTGCTGGCTTGCACCATGTTGCATGTCCTCTTCAGCACACTGGGGACACCCAGCACCCTGGCCTCTTCCTCTGCAGATGGACTGACTTCCCACACTGCCTTGCACTCCTGCATCCTCACAAGCCACAGTGCTGTGGCCACAGACTCACAAGTCCTACAGAAGGACTGAGCCACTCTGCAAATGATCCTGGCTCCAAAGTAAATGGGTACAACTAGGTCAGAAGGAAGAGATGGGGACCAGTGTAGAGGCCAAGGCTTGACAAGAGCTCTGGGGTTGCTTTGTTGACAACCTGGGTATGATTTCAGGCCTGCGTGAACCTGGCTCTGTCCTCCGACCTCTGCTGCCCCCCACACCCTTGCACCTGGAATGCTGAGAAGCAGATGTGCAAGGGTCTCAAGTAGCAGCCAGCAGGCTGCAGAGAGAAGCCAGGATATTAGAGGACAGCCTTACCCTCAGGAGAAGGCATCCAGAAGGAGGTCTGTGGGTCTCCTAGCAGCTCAAGGAGGGCACAGTCCCAAGGGGCTGCCCCCTGACCTGGGCATACTAATGGTGCTTCAGGTCTGAGGGGTATGCTGCTTTGAATCCTTCCATTTGCACCTGGGGAAATCCCAGGGCTGGGAATGTGAGTTAAGTCTGGAAGCCAACAGCTTCTCCCACCCTGCCCTGCCCCATACGGGGAAAGGAATTGGGAGGTACAAAGGCAGATTTGGCACATTGTGATTGGAGGGTTGGGTGACATCATAGCAGCCTGGTGCACTGCCTTCCATGAGCTCAGGTTTCAAGCTCACTTGAAACCAGGGCACCACAGAAATCGTTCACAATGACAATTCTGCCTTGGCATTCTAGTGGGCTCAGAGGTAGCCTCAGAGCATCTGCTGCACCTGGCTGCATTGAGCTCTCTTCCCTCTGGGTCTCACCTCTTCTTCACAGAAGTCTTCACAGGCAGAGGCTGTGTCCATTCTCAGCTTTACAATCAAGGAAATTGAGGCACAGAGGAGTGGAGAAATTCAGTGAAAATCAAATTATTATTCATTAGCTCATGACTACTGTCTTAGCAAGTGGGCCCTCATCAGGCACCATGAGGGGGAAGTGAGGACCAGATCACCAAGGCCCAGCCCCTCATTCTACTCTGTCTCACCTCGAGAATCCTCCAGCAGGACTTAGCCCCTGGTATGGGCGGAACCGTGACCCCCACCCTAATTTCTACATGAAAGGTAACCCCCAGCCCCCAAATATGACCTTACCTGGGAATGGAGGCCTTGCAAATGTAGTTCGTTAATGTGTTGGACTAGAGCAGGGCGCTAAGCTAATGAGTCTGGTATGTATAGACAGGGGAAATTGGGCCATAGACATGACACATGGAGAACACTGACTGCACAGGCAGGGGCAGAGATCAGGCAGTGTGTTTACAACCCAAGGATAGTGAGATTTGCCAGCCACTGACAGAAGCTGGCAGAGAGGCCTGGAGCTGCGTCTCCCTCCCAGCCTCAGGAGGAACCAACCCTGCCCACTCTTGGCCCTGGATGTCTGACCTCCAGAGTTGTGAGCAATAGATGATGGATTGTGCCAGCCAATTTCTGGTGCTTTGCAAGACAGCCACAGGGAACTAACAGCCTAGCCCAAGTCAGCCGTTGGTGGGGATGGCTACTCCTGTCCGCTCTGGGGCATCTCGGCAAATCCAAGGTGAGGAATGGTGTCCTGTCCTAGAGCACAGTCCTGTGAGCTATGCTGCAGCCTAAAGAAAGGCCAGGAACACTGGGATGCCTCAGACTGGTGCATCCCCTTCACCTGTCCCAGTTCCATCCATTACTGGGCTCTTCGGGCTGCAGAGCTCACCCAAGGGCCAGCCTGGGAGGCTGTTCCAGGGCCTCAGCCCACCTTCTCATCCACTTTCATTGTCTCTGAGCTGCTCCCCAGGCCCTGGGCACAAGCTGCTGGCTTATGGACCCATGCTGTTTCCCGTGCAGTCTGCTCAGGCAGCACATTGCACAGTGATCCTGACTCGCAGAGGGCCCGCCACCCCACAATGTGCTCTCCTCACTCTGTAAGTGACATCTGGCTTGAGTGGGGATTCTCTGCCAGCCAGAACTCCACTCCACAGACGTGGTGACTGCAACTCTAAATGAGAGCACAGAGTCAAGAAGGTGGGCCAGGAAGAAATAGGACATTTAGTGACCTCAGGCTTGGACATGTACAAAGAAGGTTTTCCCAACTAGAGGGATGGGCTGGGGGGGGGGGCATGGCTGGAGTCTGTGAGTCTCCTTGCAGAATGGTTGGGCAGGGTGATCAATTGTCACCTGTATGGTGACAGCCCCTGGCTACCATTCCTCCCACTGTTATGGAAAGCCAGCTTCCTACATGAGGAGGAGGAGGTCAGCAGACAGTGTGTTTAACATGAGAAGGTGAGTTTAACAGGAGTACAGAGCAGGTGACAAGAACTCATAAACCTGACCTAGCACAGCACTGGCATCACCTCACAGCACAGCTGAGTAGCACCCCTGGGAGCTCCTCCTACAGCCTCATGCTCAGCTGTATCTCACCTACAGCCCTCCTCTCATTCCCCCATCAGACCAGAAGCAACAGGACAGGGACAGGGACAGTGACAGTGAGGATAATAACAGCAATCAGTGATGGTCTAATTAGTACCAGGCTTCTCTCTGGGCCTGAGAATGTTGCAGCAGGGCACAGACACACTTTTTGCTGTTCTATAGCCTACATTCTCTTCACAGACATGATAATAAGGGTGCTTGGCCCTTGAAACCACTGTGGCCCCAGCCTGGAATTTACATAGGCTTTACAGGTGCATTCTCATTTAATCCTCAGATCCACCTTTTAAGGTGTGGGGTACTGTTCTCACTCCATTTCACAAACAAAGAAATTGATATGCAAAGAGATTAGGAAACTGTCCAAGTTCACACACCAGGGACTCCTGCAACAGCAAAGGGATGGGTCCTAGACTGATAGTTATAATCACTACCTACTGTGAACTTCTGCTCTCCTTGTAGACTATGTGTGACTTGGCTTTTTAAAAATGTAACACATACCTGGGATAATGAACTTATAAGGAGAAATCGTTCATCCCAGCTCACAGTTCCGTGGTTTCCATGGTTTAGTCCATGGTCAGTTGACCCTGTGGCTTTGTGTGATAGCACAGGGAATCCTGATAGGAGCATATGGTAGGGAAGGTGCCTGACTCATAGAAATCAGGAAGCAAAGAGAGAAACAGGAAGGAGGTGGAGGTATCTACTTTAAGGTCCCGCCCCCATAGACCTCACTTCCTCCAACTAGATCCTACCTCTTAAAAGCCCTACCACCTCCCATGCATCTTATTCTACAGTTTTCCATGGACAGGAAGCAAGGCATTGAAGTACCAAGCCTGAGCAGCAGCAGCTAGAGAACAAGGCTTTAACGCATGGGCCTTCAAACATTAGAACTACAGCAGCAAGGCCTTCAGAGAGAGACACTGTGGACACAGAGAAGGATAGACAGCAGCCCTCACCCTGTCCAATTCGGGCGCTGCCGGGGAAAAGCTCCCTATCCCAGGACCAGAGCTGAGGCTGAAGCCAGGCTACAGAACTGCAGAAAGCTGGTGTTTGCACTAAACCTGAGATTCATGCTCCATAAGCATTTTACATGCTCTCTCTGAGGAGCTTATACAGACATTTGGGTTGATAAACCTGAAAAATCTCTCGAAAGCATCTAATTAATGCATTCTTCCCAAGTAGAATGTTTTAGTAATTGCTGTTCAAGCAACAGAGAAGTCGAGAATGCTTGTCTTGCAAACTCTGCCAGCACAGATAGAGACCCACATGGCTGCTTCTCCCGGGTAATGCTGGCTCTCTCTCTCTCTCTCCTGAAACCTATTGACATCCATTAACATTCTTCTCACTATAAAAAAAATGCATCTTATTCTAGAGCTCTCCATAGACAGGAAGCTGGGCATTGAATTACCAAGCCTGAGTAATTACCCATAGTCACTGCGATGGAAAATGGCAGAAATGACAATGAGTCACAGGGTGCTGGAAAGGCAACTGTTTAGGAACGATAATTCTGTAAGGATAATTTCATTAATGGAAGTGGGAGACGACGTCTGTGCCAGCGAAGACTGTATACGTATATATAAATATCCGTGGACATATGCCTGGTATTTAAAAACGGCTGCATGTAAATGGGTATGTATGTGTCTGCCTTTTTAATGAATGCCCAGCCACTGAATGGTAAAGCGCCATTCAGAAGTGATTTGTGATAATCACACAGGGGAGAAATCCTTTAAGTGAAAGGAAATGGGAACAAGGATGTTTCAAGCGTGGATGTAAAAAGCTTCTATTTGATTTGGGGCCACAAAGGATTCAAAAGACATCAAAGCATTGCCAGACCGAATAGCTTTCACCAAAGAAGACCTTCCCAGCTCTGGAATTTAGCACATGAAACAAACCAGTGCAAATCCTCATACCTGGAAAAGGTTATCAAGGGACAGAGAGGTACTGCAAGAGAGTCCCCAGCACTGCTCTGTCCCACTGCAGTGTCCTCTCCATGAGATCCTCAGCATCTGGACCAAGTAGGCTTCTGTTCTGTGAAATGAAAAGCTGCGTGCCTTACAGAAAGGGAGCTGCTCTGCGGTGCCACCACTGGTGTCTCTGGATCAGAGCTCTGTCTAGAAACTTGTTTGCCTGGACAGCCTCTTCCCCTCTCCAGAGCTCAGCCCCACCTTTCCCAATGCTCTGTCCTCTGCTCCCAGCCAGTACAGACAGCAAAGCACAGGAAATGATCCTGTCCTTTGCAGGGCACAACTCCCGAATTAGAATCTGGCCAGCGCCTTCACTGGAGACCCTGGTAGATTTGAGGCTTCCCTGGGAGCCAGCCCCAGAGTCAGAAATGGACACATAACTTCCCTCCTGCCCTGTATGGGTGCTCTTCTTATTTAATATCTCGAAATTTAGGTATATTTCCTGTAACACCAAATTAGCATGGAGCCTTTCTTCAAACATAGAGTTCAGGGCTGTTTAGTGCACTCAGAGTCATGCTTCCCCCACCTCTACCTTGTCCCCACGCAGTCCCACTATCCCCCAAAGCAAAGGCAACCATGCAGCCATGCCGTGGTCACTGTCTGCTACAGGCCACCATTCCAGATGATTGATGTACACTGGGCTCAGCCATATGTGGTCCTTCTGCCCGACCTCTGTCACCCACCATGTTTGCAAGACTCACCCTCATTGCATGGTGGACCAGCCCTTCACTCTTCACAGCTGAGTGATGCTCCATCATGGGGACCGGCCACATGGTGTTCATTCATTCAGCCATTGTGGGCACTTGATGGCTTTCACCCCTTGCTTGAATTTCTCATAAATAATACTGATGTGGTGTGTGCACAGGAACCTGAGTGCCAACTCCTCTTATGGCCATACCCAGGCATGGAATTGCTGGGTTATATGGTAATGCTGACTCTTTGAGGAACCTGGGCTTTGGATCTCTTCCTGTCCCCTGGATTCCTGGCAGTTGCTCTCTCCCCTTCCCCCATCTGGCTTGTAACAATCAGGATACTCCTGTACCACACCCCAGCCACATGCTGCACCAGGGAAAGTCCCATTGACCACAGCTACTTGCAGGCACCCTACAGGACATGCAGCCATGGCCACTATCTTGGGATCTCTCTGGGCAGCACCAAAATATGGCCAAAGACAACAGGAGGAGGAGGAGGCTGTAGGATCACCTCTTGGTACAGTACAGAGAGCTAGTCAGTGTTGGATCCAGCCAGATCCACCCAGTCCAAAGGCAACCTGTAGAGTCCAGGTGTCCCTGCCCACTCCTTCAGGAGGTAAGGACAGAGAGAGACACCACAGAATAAGAATGACATTGGCCAACTGGACACTGAGGTCATAGAAAAATGACCAGGGTTTTCTAGGCCCCTCTGTGTCCTAATACCCCTGTGGACACAGGCTGAACCTTAACCAAGATGGGCAGGAGACCCTCAAACTCAGGTAGCCCAGGGTCCTGATAGCCCAAAGAGATGCCTGTTCCTCAGGTGCACTATGCACTACAGTCCCCAGTATACACTACAGATCCTGGGTCCTTTTGTCCAGGCTGTGGACCAGACCCACTTGATACCTGAGTTGGTTGGACCTCACCACCTCTTTGTTTGGAAGGATCTTTGGCTCCAGCTTGAAGCAATTCAGGTATGATGGTTCAGGTTGATTTCATCAACTTGACTGGCTTTGGAGCTGCCTAGGGGATCAATAAAGCACACTTCTGAGTGTGCCTGGGTGGTCATGGAGGTGTGGCCTTGAGTACCATACCTGGTCCCTGGCACCTTCCTGTCTGGTGCTGTCCCCTTGCTCTGCTTCCAGGCCACCATGAACTAAGCATCCTTGCTCCTCCTCACCCTTTCACTGTGATGCTCCTGTTTGGGAGCCAGCTGACCATGGACTGAACCCCCTGAAATCATGAACCAAGTAAACCCCTCCTCCTTTAAGTTACAGGTGTCTCATGTTGTGTCCCAGGAACCAGAGAGCTGGCTGATACACCAGGTGATCGAGCTGCCCCCTCCTGAGGTGTCTTTCCTGCTCAGGGAGGAGAGGGGACTTTCAGTCTCTCCCATCCCACACTCCCACTGTAATGCCATCACCATGATGCCTGCCCAGAGACTGTCTGCAACTGTAGCTGTCACCACCAATCCTGTTCACCCTATTGGGCCAGTGAAGTTCTTTCCCTTGGGGATGCTGAGTGAGCTAGGCTCTTCCAACTGGCAGCAAGAAGAACCAAACTTCTAAGGAGGAAAAACTGAGCAATAATAAAAACAGATTAACAATCTGGAAATTATCCTGAAGAAAAACGTCCTCTTAAGAAAAAAGTGATGAGCCATTGGGAAAAACCCACGACTTAGGAGAAGAATGGAACCTATCTACTGAAATTACAGTATTGTCCCATCCCAAACTAATACACTCTGTTCCCTGACAATGTGCTGAAGATATCATTTATTAAGCCCATTATCCTGCAGACCTCAGTTAGTCACATCTCAAACATTGCTGCAGTTATGAAAGACAGTTACAGTCATTTGCAAGATAATTACCATTCTAATCTCCAGCAGGAGCAAACCATTTCATAAGGAACCAGGTTTTTGGTGTGTCACAGTGAAATGCTGCACAGGATAGGGTGGACATGGGCTTATTTTGCAGATGGAGAGGGGGCTGTTCCCGCCCTGAGCTGAGTCAGGACAAGGGGAGAGGGCAGCCTTGGCCCTGCAGCTCTGTGCCCAGGCTGGATCTCAATGCCCCCCCTCACTCCTGGTGTCTTAGGTTGCAGATTCCACTGTCTGCTTGCTTCTCTCATTGACACAAAGGAGGGAGGGTGGAGGGAGAGAGAGCAGAAAGGGGAGGGAAATTCTCATTAACACAAATCCGGAGGAGGAAATGAGGGAACGGAAAAGTAACAGCGCCCCACTCAGGCCCTGCTTGGCCTGGAAACAGAACCTGGACACGTGGCAGGGAGGGCAAAGGAATCCTGGACTAAAGAGGGGCAAAAATATGGTGGGGAGCAAGCCAGAGGGAGCAGCAGAGCCTGGGGTATCAAACATACCCAGGACATGCAGGTGCAGTCACAGCAGAGGGCACAGTGCCTCTTGCCATGGCACATAAGTTGGGAATGTCGCTGGTAGGCATGTAAGGATGTACGCGGAACTGAGTCACTGTGCCTGGTCCCAGGAGAAGGTTCAGACAAGAGCTGGTGACGTACCCTTTGCCAAGTGGGCGATGGCTGATATTGCTGGACTCCAGCTGCCCATCCCTTGCTCTTCTTTCCTCTGAAGTAGCCCCCCAGATAAACAGGGATCTTGGCCATCTCCACTTGATGGCATCTGAAATGATCGGGATGAGGACAATGAAGAGACCCGTCCCAACCCCAGGGAGAAGAGCCCAGGAGAGGCTGCAGCAGAGCAACAAAGGCATCCGCCAGGGAGGGCAGTGGATTTGGCCACATGGGGGCAAGAGAGATTCTGGCAATGTGATTTTGGTGGACTGGGGGGTGAGAGGTGAATATCCAAGCCCTGGTTTGAGCACAGACATCAGGTAACTACGTGGCGAGTGTAGACTCACCCTTCCCAGCTCCTGTGCCTTCTTGTGGAGGTTAATAGAGCTGCTGGGGCCACAGAGGAGCATGAGTAGAGGAGAGGCGCACGCAGACGCTTTGTTTCAGAATCCCTGATGCTCACCTCTCTCTTCTCTCTCCCACTCCCTTGCCCCTCCCCCTCTTAGGCAAATACTCTTCCCCTGAGCTACATCCTCGGCCTTCTGTGTGGGTTTTCAGATTTGTGCCCACTCCCCAGAACCTCACACCTCTGCTGGAGTCCCTGTTTGCAGCACCAGCTCCTTCCAGTCCCACAGCATGGAAGACTCTCCTCCTCATCCCACCCACCCCTCCTCCTCTGGCTCACTCAGATGTGCCCTACCCCAAAGCCAGCCTCATGTCCTAAATCAAAAGTGCATTGGGTCACACCTAACTTCAGCATCCTGGGTTAGCAGCATGGTACCCTGTGGTATCTGCTATTCCCCTGCAGCTTTGACTTCCACCTGGCTTTCAATTCTTAGCAGTGACTGCACTAGCTATCAAGTGTCAGTTAACAAACAAGCCCAAACACCCCTGCCTCCAGGGAGGTTCTCACACAGGGCTGGCAGGGGGGACCTCTCCCAAGGACCTGTGCCCACTTCTCCAAGGTTCCATAGCCTCCCAATAGCACCAAGCTGAGGACCAGCCCCTTGGGAGACATTCAGTCTCCACAGAACAGTACTGGTTAGCACCAGGGGTCACCTGTCTGGTGCAGGTTCCCCGCATCACCAGCACCTCCTGCTGTAGCTGGGTGCCTGATCCCCACTCCTTCCATCAGCAGAGCCAGCACTCAGTACACCCACTCTCCAGGTCAACTGAGCACTGCTTACACAGTGCAGAGAAGGCAAGGCAGTACCTCTGTAATTTAGTACCAGCGCTCCTTCTGGGGCCAGCTGCTCCACCTGAGGGGTCACCATGCCCTGATACCTCCCCAGCACTCTGCTCACCTCTCCATGGGCATCTGCCTCCACACCCTCACTGCCAGCCACTCCCTCCTGGGCTGCACTCTCAGCCCCATCTGCAGTTGTTAGCTTTTCAATTTTAATACAACCATGAGAGAGAATCAATGAAAGTGATATTATGAGACAATGTATTTCCCATCAGACAGTTACAGGGCAATTTTTCATTCAGATTTTTACAATTCAAAACAAAACTCAGAGATTATTTTTCCAGTGGCAAATCTTGAGGCTCCAGCCTCTCTGGCAGTAATGCAATTTCTGAAGCCGAGGTGTACAGGGACTTGCACAAAGTACACTTCTTGACATTAATATAGCAACATGTCAAACACAGGCAAGGACTCAACAAGCTTTGCTCCTCTTTAATCTGCTTCCACCAATCCGAGGGCCTGAGGAGGGCTCTTGAGTAGGGGACCTTCTGCTTGGGATTGTACACGATTGACAGAGACATGTCCCAGGTCCCCAGAGTTCATTATCGCAGAAAGAGGATGAGACGCATCTGAAGGCGGTGCAGGAACACACAGGCTTTCCTGGGCCGGCCCAGCCTCGCCAATTGAGGGGAGCATGTGTGGAGATGAGCCGCTGGCCCCTCTGCCTTTGGTCTTCATCCATGACGTGTGCCATCCTCCTGAGGACAGAAGTGGGACACTGTCAGTAGACATGAAGACAGACCACCCAGCACACAGTGGTCCTGGCCACTGATGGCAACTGAGAGCTATCCATAGCTACTGCCCTGTCCCCAGGATGCCACTGCTTTGCATCTACTCCCAAACCTGCACTTGCACTCTGCGCCTCCCCTGAGTTTGGCTCCCCAGATTCAACTAACATCAAGGGGTCCATGGCCTCTGGGTTCATCTGAGGCTCCAGGGAACTGCTGACACTGGATGCAGTTCTGTGCTGTGGGGTCCTTCTGGGGCAGGAGGCTTAGGTATCATCAGGTTCACAAAGAGCTCGAGGCCCCCAAAGGTGGCTCACATGCCCTTAAAGACTGCAGTCAGCCGGTCCAGGTGCACAGCTTCCTCTGAACTGGACCAGCCCTCTGACTGCCCTGAGCCAGCCTGGCTGCCCAGAGCCAGGACTCAGCCAGGTCCTGGTGACCCACACTCCTGAGCTGAAAAGGGTCAGGTGCCAGGGGACTCAGGACTGAGTCAAGGTTGGACACTGCTGAAAAACAAGCAGCCCCGTGTCCTTGAAGGGCCTTCACCCCACCCCACTACTGGTTATCAGGGCTCACCCCAGTTACCTGAGCACATAGGTGGCCAGTCCCAGGCAACAGATGGCTGGCCAGCCAGCAGCAGAGGCCCCTCCTTGGACACATTGACCCAGTGACAGAGGCAGAGCCCTCATCTAAGACATTCAGTTCAGGTGTTATTCGACTGACAGCCCATCTAACTTGAAAATGTCCCAAATCAAAAGTGCATTGTTCACACCTAACTTCAGCATCCTGGGTTACCAGCATGGCACCGTATGGTATCTGCTATTCCCTGGTGATCGCAGGGCTTACCACCACCAGGTGTCTAGCAGAGAAACCTATCATGCACCACTATCCTGGGAAAAGATCCACTGACAAATCTGGCCTTGCTGTGATCATAAAGTAGAAAAATCCTAAGTGGAGACATCACTGTCCCTCTCCACCACAGCCTGGGTTAAGGCTGCCCCCGAGGAAGTAACCAGAGCAGTGAACCACCAGACTTCACACTGTTCTTCACATAGGCCCCAGGAGGCCTATCCTATGTTATCCTCTCTTGAAAATATGAAGAAACTGAGGCACAGAAATATTAAGAAACGCACCCAAGGTTCCATGGGTAGAGGCTTGGAAGATTTAGCTGACAGCAGTACAGAAATCCAGTTAAACTTGAATCACAGACAATGGGCAAGGGTAGTATAAATATGTCCCAAACATTGCATGAGGTACACGTACACATTTGCAATTGACCTGAAATTCCAATTCATGTGGACGTCCTGTGTAGTATGTGCAGCAAGCAGCCTGGGCTCAGGTGGGGTCCAGGCTGAGCTCTGCACTCCCATTCTCTCTGGAGACTAGAGGGCCACAAGGGAACCTGCCATGCCCTAGGGCGTCAGATATGGGAGCCTTAAGGAGACTGTGATGGCGTTGGAGTCTCCTCTACTGCCAGCCAAGGTGCAGGAGCCTGGACAGAGGCATAGCATGGCCAGTTCCTGGGTAGGAAGACATAAACTGCAAGGTGACCTTCTGTCCTAGCAGTGCACCTACAAGGGTCTGTGCTAAAGAACTTCTTACCCCATTGCTTAGCTTGGTTGCAGAAAAGCATTTAGTGGTGTGTGTGTGTACCCATGCACAAGTGTGTGTATGTGTGGTGAGTCTCCATATAACTGTGCAAGGGATGGTTCTGGAGAATGTATCTGGCGGATCCCCCCCCAGTCCATGACAGTGCTCACTGAGGGCAGGGTGCTGGCTGAGTGGGACACCAGAGCCAGAAGCCTGGTTCCAACACTGTGTGGTGCAGATGAGGAACAGTCCTCCTCCCACCTGTCATCCACTCCAGCCCCCTATGGGCTCCTGTCCCCTGAACTCTTTATTTGATCATCTTGTTCATTTTTATATCAGGTTTATTATGCTCCTCTGTGTTGAAAAAATAGTTAATAGCTGCAGTGATAAAAAATGACTTCCGCTTCCCAGCTCTTGAGGAAAGGAATCAATCTGATTCCATTTTCCTCTCTTGTTAAATTCTCAGCCTCACTCTCTGCAGGTCAGCTGAGACGCAGAACGGTTAAGACTGTCCAATTAATCAAAGGACTATAAGAGTCACTAGAACATTCCAGTATTCCTGGCTGCCTATAACTGGGTCATTTAAAAGAGAAGGTTTAAGGAACTGACTACTTCTGAGGACATTCTGGCCCTGAGGAGACAGAGATGTTGAGAAGGCTTCAGACAGGAGTTAGGAGCAGTTGTCAGAAAGAGCTTCCAGAACCTTCTGCTGTTCCTTCAACCTGCTGCCTGAAGGCTGGGTACCATCTTGCACAGTCTGCTAGACATTCCCAAGTTATAAGACAGGTCAAAGCAGCAAGGAGAAGGAGATGGACCTAGGGTCCTTACACCGGGCAGAGGACAATGGTCAGCCAAGTAATTACCCAGCAGATTCAAGGGTGCTGGGTAATTCTCTTCAATCCCAGCTCAAACCAACTTTCCAGACTATCCCTCCAGAAGCACCAAGCATTCCCTGACCTCCCATCACACCCTCCACCACTGCTGCCTGTTACAGAGAAGCATAGCAAATCCAGATGCTCAGACCTGAATCCCTAAAGGCAGGAAATAGCTGCTTCCCTTGAGTTCTCCCTGGACTCGCTTTCTTTCTTTCTCTCCAGAAGCTGAAGGATTGAGCCTCACCCATCCTGCATCAGGGACTTGTTAGGCTGTGTAATTAACATTCTCTGCCCCAGGGAAGCTTCAGCGGGGCAGGGGCTGCAGTCACTAGTAGTAACTCATCTTGGGGTCACAGCAGTCTCCCCTGTGTGGATCTCTGCCTTCTGCACAGTAGAACTGTAGGAAAGGAGCTTGCTCTGTGCCCAATGTGGTGGGCACCATGGCTCCCTGGGAGCTTTTCCAGGGGTGAGGACCATGGAGACCACCAACATGGCCCCAGCACCCAGAGTGGATCCACAGCAGGCCCAGGCCCAGGCCCAGGTTCCGTCCAGACCCCACCCCTAGTTCTTCCTCCCTTCCCAGCATCACTGAGGGGTGGATGGTGCGAATGTGTAGATGTTGCCAGCCTAGGGTGGGGTGTTAACTCACTTATAGGACACACAAGCCACGTCTCATAGTGAGGGCAGCCAGCCAGGGAGGAAGAGAAGGAGGAGGAGGAGGAGGAGGAAGAAGAAGAGGAAGAGGAAGAGGAAGAAGAAAAGGAGAAGGAAGGAGAGGAGAGGGGGCAAGGAGGCTGTGAGCCCTGAGCCCAGGTATGCAGCTTCTCACACTTCATGCTCAGAATCCACTTCCTGGTACCAAAGAAGTGTTCTGGCAAAAGTGACCTAGAAAAAATCCAAAGATTCCTGGCTTTGCAGGTAGAAGGAGGAGCCATGGGTCCTGAAAGTCGGGAGACTTAAGCTCCAAGGAAAAGCAAGACTCAGAGTCTCCCAAAGGCCTCAGGAAGGAGCTGACCCTGCTGCACTGCCAGTGAGACCCACTGAGCCCTGGGAAGAATATCTGACCTCAGATTGCAAGGTACTGATGCTAAGTTAAGTCACTAAGTTCAAGGTAACTGTTACTATAGCAGTAGAAACTCACAGTACCAGAAAGCCCATCACCAGGGGCAGAACTTGTTCAACTGGGAAGTGTACTGGAGTACCGAGCAAAACAGCTTGGCCCTAACTATGAACCCAAAACCTCAGCCTGTCAGCTGATGTGGAGCCAGTGATCCAGGTTCTAACCCCAGCCTTGCCACCTTTTGGGGCCCTGGGCAGCCTTCCTCCTCCTCTGAGTCCCCAGTGCTGCAGGTAGAGGAACCTACCCTGATGTCAGGTGAGCAGGGCAGCCAAGACGAGTTTAAGTAGCAGACCTGATGGTTAACATAAGGTGTCTGCTTGACCAGGCCACAGGGGACTCAGACTTGGGACCATTCTTGGTTCTAAGTGTTTCTGTGAGGGCATTTCTGGATGAGGCCAGCATTTGAATCCATAAAGCAGATGGTCCTCTGTGATGTGGGTGGTCCTCTCCCTATCTGTCCAAGGCCTGCGTAGAACAAAAAGGATGACCCTCCTCTGAGAGGGCAGTAACTCCTCCTGGGCCAGCAGCTCTTCTTGCCTCTGAACTCGACCTGAAACATCAGCTCTTCCTGGACCCCAGGTTGCCTGCTTTCCGATTGCAACCACACTATCCACTCCCAGACTCCAGCTTGCCCCCTACAGATCTTGGGACCTCCTAGCCCACGTGGCCACAGGAGCCAAGTCCTTGTGCTCAATACTGTTCCATAACACACCTCCTGTGACCTCCCCAACCAACACAGTGGGCATCGGGTCCATATCATGCCAAGGGCACAGACTGTCAGTCGGTGGTACTGGGGCTGGATCTCACTCACGCCCAGAACTCTGTTCCAGCCAGCACCCCAGATCAGATCACATGTCCTACAGGAGAACCCAGGGCCAGCAGCCCAGCAGGACATTGGCACACTGCCCAGGGCTGCCTGGCACAAAGGCTACTGTGCTCCTTGGAAAAGAAGGAAGAGAAACATGGCCATTCAGGGTGCCCAGGGCCCTGGGCATGAATTGAGCACTCAGCGTGCCCCACTGTGCGTCCCTGGTGGCAGTGGTGCAGGGAGATCGAGGCAGAGACCCTCCTCCTCTCTCCAAACAGCCCCCGCTCCCCTCTATCTTTTCACACTAGTGTCCTCTCCAGGCTCCCAGGGAAGCTGTGATGGCTCCATTCTGCTGACGAGGCCACTGAGGTTTGTCCCTGGTGCTTCCCTCCCTTGACCCCATGCAGCCTCCCTTCCCTGCCAACCCCTGCCCAGGCTGCTGCCTCCCTCCCAAAACTGTTTTCCTCCTCACTTCCCCAGAGCCTCTCCAGTCTCTACTTCTGGAGGCATTTTGAGGCTGCCAAGCTGTTAATTTAGGGAGTAATTAAAAGGGAAGATGAGGAAGGCAAGAAAACAAAACGCGAACAGTTAGTTGTTCCCCACAGCCACCGAGCTGCATGGAGTTTGGAAGAGATGCTCCACAGAGGTCCACTGACATCTGGGACGCAGGGTAAATCTTTGCCACCTAGGATGCTCAGAGAGACCCCAGTGCCTCCTGCTTCCCCCAACACAGAAAGAAAGTTGGAAGGAGAGTTGGTGCCAGAGGGTAGCTCAGAATTTAACACTGAGAAGCCTGAACCCTCAAGGAGGCTGCCAGCTCTCTGCAGCTGGCAGCACCCAGGCATCTTGTTCTTTTTCTTTTCATTTTTATTTTTTATTAGTCCACATTGGCAGCACATAATGACCACCTTCACTATGGGGAAGTTGATGCAGAACACACCTTAACTCTTTTCATTTCCCTTTCTCCTTCCCTCCCTGGCCCCCTCCCTCAGCCCTTGGTTCCCCTCCCATTTGCAAAAGCTCTAGCTCCCCATTTCCTGTTATCTGTCTTTTATTTTCCTCTTTATTTATATTTTGGATTTCTCATACCTACAAGAGAAATCACGTCTAGGCAGTGTTTAAGTCTGTGTGTCTGATTTGTTTCACTGAACTTCTAGGCAGGAGGCCCTGTGCGTGGGCAGTTTCCAAGGCCATCTACCCTAAACACCTGCTTGGGCTGCTGGGAGCTCCCAGAGTGGGTACGCGCCTGCTCTGGGTTGGCCCAGTTCACTGGGCCACATTTATCCTGCCACAGCCGGGCATCTATTGCATGTGGATCGGTCCGACCCACAGCTCGCTCACTCTTTACAGCCCAGGGGCACGTTCCTCCTGAGCCAGCGTCATGCACATACAGACACTCACTTGCAGCTTCCCCTGTGCAAGCCTTCAAAGTGACCCTGAGGTTATCCCTACAGGAAAGTTGCACAGATGAGACAGGACCTCGCAGAAGCCCTGCAGATGTGCTGCAGGCTCACAGTTTGCACCGTTGCTCTCCTCATTGCCCCTCCCTCCTCCAGTTCTTAAAAATAAAAACATTCTCCTGTGGAGCTCTAGTTCAGCGATCAAGATCAGAAAACACGACACTGAAACACAGTAATCAATGCACAGTGACAGTCTCAGCCCTTTTCCCCTCATCTTGCCCCACACGGCCCAGCATCTGTCCCTGGACCATGCACCCCCTTGATTTCCCTGTCTTTAGGGCAACACATCGCCTCCTCAGGGTTCTGTACTGCAGCACATTCTGTCCAGTGCTGGATTGAGCTCAGATCTCCCTCTTAGACTTCTGTGCCCCAGATCTCTGCACTGTAATATTATTCACTTTGCTTTACTAATTAATGGATAATTTGTGGAGAAATGCTCCTCTATCAATATCCTGTTCACTGTTGTTGTAGTAAGTGGTTTAAGGGAATAGATTTAATACAAGACACATAATTCTTAGGATTATTTTATGATATTCATCAAAACATCAAACGCAGAAGAGTATAAGAGATCTGTCTGCATGCTAGAGACCCAAAGAATCCAGCCAAGGGCCTGGATCCCATGATAATGTCCCACAAGTGTCCAGCCAGAGGCCTAGAAACCACAACGTCTTATACAGGTCTGCATCAACAATCTGCACTGGGAGGGCCCAAAGCTCAGTGGTGAAAACTAGAAAGTCTGCGCCACCGGGATGAAGGATCTGTGCCAGCAGCTGAGGAATCTGCACTGGAGCCAGGAAGCGATGTTCCAGGGGAAGATCAGAGAACAGCAGCCATCCCGGGCGACAGCGAGGACCAGAGCTCCTCCTCTGACGAGAACAGCTGAGTTCGTATCAGGAAAACCAGCTGCAGCAAGCTCCTCCAGGAGAATCGGCAGTGTGCCATCCTCCCTTCCTGTTCCCTTTCATGCCATTCCGGCAACACTCCTCAGGTAGGTCTTCCACACCCAGAACCACGCTGCCTTAGTTCAGCTGTGCGTTCCCAAGTGGCCCATTAGTTAACCCACCGCAAATGTCAAAGTCTCTCTCCAGTTTCAGCACCCATTAAGGACTCCCTAAACCCTTTCCTCTCATTGAGGTGGGGCTTCAGTGCCAGAAGAGCTTTCTCTCCCCCCCAGATTGTTTATTCATTCATTCACATATTTATTTCAGTATAGACTCACTGACTTCATTTCATTCACTGACTTATAATCCACGAGTGTTGTTACTTAGTTAGATGCCCAAATTGTTCCCTATTTGGCTTGGCTGGGGCAACACATGTGTACCACAGAAACACACACACACACACACACACACACACACACACACATACACACACACACACCATCCTTGTGCCTTGTGTACAGCCCATAATCCCCTGGGCACTGCTTTACTCCAGATTTGTCCCACATTTTCCCTGCCTCGGCCTTAAGTCAGTGCGTACACCTTGGGAGAAGCACCAGTTGACCACAAGATGGAGACCCTAGAGAGAACAAGTGTCAACTGGCCTTACCTGGCCCTGTACCCTGCTCCTGGCAGGCAGGCCTGCCCTATGCCCTCCCTCTGGAATATTTCCTGCCTTCAGAGTGGCTAAGGGGAAAGCACACGAGCCTCAAGCTCCTTCCAGTGCTGATATCTGAAAGCAGCTGGGAATGGATGACCCATCGCTGGAAGCCCTTTAAGAACACAGGCTCCTTACAGAACCCCAGGACCCAACAGGGCCTGGGGGAAGTCAGCACCCCAGTTGGCTCTGCTCCTCAGCCCTCTCAGAAAGCCCTCCAGACACCCTGTGGTCTATTATTAATGGATGCAACCTCCGGAGGAGCAAGAAGATGCGGCAGGAGCTCTGCTCAGCTTCCTCTTCATCTCCAAGATGAAGGAGACGGTTTGAAGCTGCAGATATTGGCTGTGGGGAGAGAAACCGAGAAGCCCACAAACTGCTCTTTCTTCCAATTTCCCAATCACTGTCCCTAGCTGAGGGTCTGGGTGCAAACCCCAGGCCATTTGGAACTGGAAACAATTAGTTACATAATGCAATATTAAGGCTATAAATCTCCCCAGTAGCAGAACCCATAAACCCTGGCTTTTATTATCCACTTACTGCACAGACCCTGACTGCTCCTTCATTGCAGCACAATTATCCCACAATTGCTGTTATATTGTTAAGTAAATAGCATGCCAAAAGCGGCAATTCAAGGGCTCATAAATACATAAACAAACACCGGCACTAGCCCCGGAGCTAAGGGAACAGACAGAAAGGGGTGCAGGTGGTTGGAGCAGGGTGCTGAAATCTGTGACACTGCCATCTGCCCTGCAGATGGGTCCCCAGTAGCTGCCCCCACAACCCAGCAGGATACAGGAAGCAGTAGGCAGCAGGACAGAGCATCAGATCCAGGGCTGCTCTGTACAAGGTTCCCCTCGGCACAGTGACAAGTGGGCAGACCCTGTGCTAGTGGCCCCTTTCACAAGCCAGGGAGCTTGTGTATAAATCATAGGGAACCAAGTGAATTCTCCTGGCTTTCAAAGACAAAACAAAAGTGTTGACAACATCTTCATTCACAACAAATTAAAAGTGGATGCAGCCCCAAATTCCACCCACAAGAGAGTGGACAGAGATACTAGGCATATATATACCATGGAGAACTCCTGGGCTGAAAAGGGGAGGGACTTGATACTGTTGCTATGCCAACAACATGGGTAGATCTCAAAGTGTGATGACGGGCAGCCAGGGTCAAGGACCCTGAGGCATGAGCTGCATGGTTCTGGTTCCATGAAGCTCAGGAATACTTGAAATAAACTTCCAGTCTTAAAATTAAAATTATTATTTGAATCTAAAATGCCCCTCGAAGGTCATGTGCCAGAAGCTTGGAAGGTTGTAAGCAATGGGCTTTTGGAAAATGATCAGATTATCAGGACTTTGACCTCACCAGGGAATTCATCCACTGATAGGTGCACAATTTGATGGTGTTATTGAGAGATAATGAAAATGCAGATTATGGGACCTTGTTGAGGGGAATAGATCAGATTGTGTGGCCTTGGGGCATCTATATCTTGTCCCCAGCTCCTTGCTTTCTGGTTCCTTCTCTCTCTCTGCTTCCTGGCCACCATGAGGTGAGCACGTTTCCTCTCCTAATTCCATCTGCTGTGATATTGTTGCCTCCACACCGACCAGTAGCAATGGAGCCAGCTGACCATGGACTGAACCCCTAAAACCCTGGGCCAAAATAGCCCTTTCCTCCATCAAGCTGATGTTCTCAGGTTTTTTGTCACAGAGGAGGGAAGCTGCCTAGCAACCCTGCTATATGCTTGGAGACCTGGAGAGGAAAAGGCAGGAGGTGATGTGTAAAGTGTTGGCCATGCTGCCTATCTTGATAGGAGTTTCCACAGGGCTTTTGTCAAAATTCATCAAAGGGAAACTCCTGGATCTGTTCCAAGAGCAAGTCACAAGCATAGTGGGACAGAGATGGAATAGTCTTGTCTGTGGAACACACCCCACTTGGGCAGCTTTGTGTGGCCATTTGAAACAAGTCTGAAGACGTGATGCATGGCCATGTTTCATGTTACAGTGTTCCTTGCTCTATTTCCTCCAGGGTGACACTTGGAGCAATGACAAGAGGCTTCATTCTGCTCTGGAGGGCAACTACCTGCAGCTCAGACAGGCAACAGCCCAGGGGTGAATGGTGAGCTTGCCACCTCCAGGGACAAAGCTTTGTACCCAGGTTCCAGTTACTCTGCACCTCCCCTTTTAGAAATTAAAACATAATTAAAAGCAAGCAATGCAGACATACATTCACATGTTCTAAAGTAGAACATCTTCCCCACTTAAGATAGAATAACAACCCCCAAGATATTGTTTCAAACTGGGGCTGTATTAGGTCCCAAGGCAAAAGGGCCTACATTGCAGATGAAACAGTGGCTGCTGATCACCCAACCTTGAGAGAGGGAAACTCTCCTGGGCTTTGTGGTGGACCCAGGTGATCACAGGCACCAACATGGTGGAGAGTGAAGGAGAGTCAGAACCACAGAAAGGGTGGTATGACCAGCCATTGCTGGGGCTTCAGAGATGGAGGAAGAAGCCAGAGGCAAGGATCATAGGCAGCCTGGAGCACATGTGGAGAAAAGGAGATGGATCCTCCCCTGGAGCCTCCAGAAGAAGCCAGTCCTGCCATGCCTCGACTTCAGCTCCGTGAGACCCGCTGTGGACTTCTGACCTCAAGAATGTTAAGGTAACAGATTTGCATTGTTTTAAATGACCAAGTTCTGAGTATTGGTTACAGCAGCAACTGGAAGCTTGAGTATGACATTCTCTAAAACCTCATGGAGAGCCAACTCTCTTTTCCCCACAGTAAAGAGGTGCACAGAGCTGCCCCTCCATGGGATGCTCTGCTGCGCACCCAACCAAAGAGCCTGACATCCTAGACTGCACCAGGGAGTCCCCATCCCCAGTGGGCCAGTCCCAGCTTCCTGAGAAAGTGCAGGGGGTGTCAGCATGGGTGGGGGCCCTGAGCCTTCCCCAAGACAATGTATTGGGGCAGCACCCCCACTGAAGTGTCCTCCTTTCTGACCCCAAGTTCTTGCAGGCAGTCTGGAGCTGGGCACCCTATCACATCTATTTATAATCAATGAAACCATTCCCAAACACAGACTGCACTCCTTATATTACATCTTCTAGCAGGCAACTTCGCAGCGAGTGTGTTTGTGCCACTGTTTAAATTGAACATATGCTTTTTAAAAATTCTATTTGCATTATCTTATTGAGCGATCATTCCCTGGAACATCATAAAACAAACATTAATTAGGCCTCCAATTGGAGCAGCGCCGCCAGTGTTCTCAGCCATACTCAGGCCCTTCCGTCCTGGGGACTCACACTGTGAGGAAGTGGGTGGAAGGCAGAACCTATATATCCAGTGCAAACTGCAGTGCTCCCTGAGGTCCCCCAATGACCCACAGGGAACAGCCCGACATACGAATCCAGCCCACCAAAGGCCAAGAGCAAACCCCACCCTGTGGCCAGAGTGTGGGATGCCTGGCCCTATGACCACACCTGCCCATCAGAAATGCACTTTCCCAGCCCAACACACCCACAGCCTCATACTAAGACCCTGCCCCACCCCCAAAGCCCACCCATTGTCTCGAGAGTCACAGGATGGGGTTCAGCCCCCACAGGTCAGGGGTTGCAGTAAGGAGAATAAGCCTCAGTGTCAGATGGCCAGGGAGTCCTCTCCCACTGCCCCCTGTTCTGTACGAAGCACAAGGGGTTAACAGCCTGACTACCTTTGCCCTGTGGTTTCTTAACTTGCCCTTGCAGTGGTTGGTTCTCCTAACAAGCATTAGCTAAGGACAGCACACTTAGGGCTGGAGGCACAGCTTTGACTCCTCTGGGCTCCTTGCATCAAGGCCACTTGTTTGTGCTGAGGAATTTAGGCAACACCTTACCAGCCCATACCTGGGGCCATACTGGTGGGGCCTTGAGATCATGGTTCTCCTCCAACACTGACAGCCACACGCCAAGCAGCAGGGCCAGGAGGAGGTCATATGTGTTCCTGACCTCCGTGAGGTCAGACAGGGCAACATGGGGGCAGCTCAAAAGACTTTCCAAAGAGAGGCCTCCGAGTCCCAGGAGATGTCAATGGCAGCCACTAGAGCAGTAGTCTGGGCTCGGTGCTCCTGTCCCCATTGCCAACATGGTCATGGTGCCCAGGAGCCTGGTGCCAGTACTATGTGGACATTTCAAGGGCATCTCATCATGCTCCCACCCACCTCTCTGGCCGACCTTGGCCATACACACCCGTTCTGCTCTCTGGACAACACAACCCTGCACAATCTGAGACCTCTACACTTTGGGATGGAATTCGGGGGATGCTAGCCTGTTCTGTATGTGTTTTAGGTAAGAGTGAAGAGGAGTTGCTTTCTGCTGCTTCCTCATGGAATCCCTCTGTCCTGGTTTGCCTGGGACCAAGGATTTCCCTGCATTGTGGGACTTTCCATGCTGAATCGTGGATGAGCCTCAGCAAACTGGGTCACAGGGAAGATTGATCATCTCAGCTCATGTTCAAAGGACACATCTCCTTCTTCAGATAGGAGATGACACTTCCCATGACTTTTCCCTCTGTGTTCCTAGCGATAGAATTGCAATATTACTCATTAAAGCTGTGTTCCACATGAAGATCCAGCAACCACAGGATAGCGGCTGAGAACAGCAGGGTGAGCCTGTAAGGTGAGCGGCCGCCTGCACATCCAGAGTTCCAAGGGGAGCTGCTCATCCCCCCACCTCTAGGAAGTCCTGCAGACCCAGGGGTGCATCTCAGCCTGTGTAAGCTCTCTTAGACTCCACCAGAAGGAGAACAGATCTTAAACTTCCTCCTGCTGACATAAACATCTCATCCTTTTTCTAAGTCACCCTGTGCTGTTCTCCCAAGTTGAGAGAAAGAACAGTAATAACCACACACAGGTTTGACAACACCTTCCCCCACGGGCAGGAGGGCAGTAAGCAGCCCGCCAGCAGCACCCACCTGCAGCTCAGCACACCTTGCCAGCTAAGTTATTTTCATTGCATTATATATATTTTTAAAAGGGAGAAGCTGTCACCAGAAGGGTAATTGTCCTTGCACGTAATCCTGTCTTGGATAGAGCCCGGCAGCCCTCACTTCATTAAGTGCAAAGCTTCTACCTTAGAAATCAATTGCAGCCTAAATCACAGAGCCGAAAATCAATCCCCACCTCAAGCTCTGGGCCTTGGTCTGCACCAGCACAGGCGAGGGAGGCCCAGGGCTGGTGCAGAAAGGCCAACCCCATGCCCCAAGAGCACATAGGGTGGCAGTGGCCAGGAGCCAGAGGGACAGCCTCGGGGTTTCTAGAAATTCAATCAGCAGAAGCCACAGGAAGAGGAGGGCAAAACACAAAGCAACATTCATTTGCTGGCACTGATGAAGTAACTGCTGTGTCCCAAGCCCAGAAGGGCTCAGGGATTCAAGATAAACCACCCAGTGTCTGCTGCCTGGTTCCGTAGGAGCTCTCAGGTAATGGGAAAGGCAAGCATGCCAGTGCTGATGAGTTAAGACTGCAAAATGGAGAGGGATAGAGGGGAGGGGCAATTTGAGTTGGGTCCTAACGGATAAATAGAAGGTTCCAAGGGAATTTTTTCCCTAATAACAGAGTTGGAAGGCAGAGTGGCAAGGAGAAGGGACTTTCTATAATGCCTCACAGCTTGGATTCCTTGAGCAGGAACAGGAAAGCCAGTTGCCATCTCTAGACGGTTCTCAGGCTCTCAGCCTGCTTTCCTACCCTCATAGGAGACAGGTTAACTACGTAGCTCATAAGCAGGCAGCGAGTCGGGGACAGAGCTCAAGGGCACGTGCACCAGGCTGAGCTCACCGCAAGCCCTACAGAGAGCCAGGCCCAGGAAGGTGAAGGCAAACTTGGGAAATGAATGGAACTGGGACAGGACAAGTGGATGAGGACTCCGACCCAGAAGCAGCACTGGCACAAAGTAGAAGACGCCTCCCTATGTCTGAGCTGGGTGTGGAGGACTTTAGAAATGCTGAGATAACTGCATAGAACTCTGAATTCTGCATTAAAAAGCCTGAACCTAACCAGTTATTTTAAACCCATGAAGCCTCCCCCGCTTGGTGGAGGACCAATGGACATGGCAAATTCCCACACTCCACTTATCCATAGAAAGCTCGGGACAGAGCGCTCCCAGGAACGATCTTGGGCGGCCCCACGTGGGAGCTTTCTGTCCTGTACTCCCAGTGGGCACTTGCCTCACTGCCTGCTTGCTCCCTGAGATGCCCTTCTTCAGCTTTGCGAGGCGCCTGGTCAGCTTGTACAGTGTTGCTGTTTTACACTCAAGAAGTGAACAGGTCACACTGAGAAAGCATGGGGTCCTCTGCAGCTTTGTGTCCAGCGCCTGATGGCTGCTTCCTCCCTTCTGGGTGCTGCTCGCTGGGCCCCAGCCCCTTCTACTACCTCGGTTTCTTCCTGTGTTTCCCCTTCTGTAATCTAAGTTGCTCAGGGAAATGCACCCCTTCAGTCATATCCCTCCAGGACTGATGCTCCCTGGTGCTGAGCATATGGAGCCTCAGATCCCTGCGGGTACCCATCCACTCACAGATCAGGGAGGACCCTGATCTGCTCTGGAGATATCAGGCAGCTTTCCTAGAGGTGACTCCAGAGGTGATCCCTGAATCTGGACTTGCCTGGAAAAGGGTACAGGAGGGCAGGGCTGTCTAAGTAAACGACTAAAATCTAAGATGACAGCCCCAGCCCTGGGCACCCTGCCTAGCAAGGGCCTCCATCCTGCCACCGAATCCCTGTGGCAGGTAAGCCGCAGGAACAGTATCTGACAGGTAAAGCCACTGGCTCGGAACTTCAAGTAACTTCTCCAGACCTGCTCAGTGTGCAGCGGGCAGAGTAGGGAAGGTCTGGGCACTGCGTGCAGCTGAAGATCAGGTGTGGACACAGGGCGGGGAACCAAGCCCAGCTAAGACTCCTTGGTCTTGGCTAGGGGCCAGCATTGCAGTTCCCAACCAGCAAGTGCCCTCTGTCCACCCTGGGGAGGCTGTAAATGGAGCCCATGCCACCAGCCCCAGCCATCCACAGGTTTCCCGGTATGGATTTGGTTTCTGCCAGCACCAGCTTTGCTCCAGGTCCAACGGCCACAGTCAAAAGAGGTACACTGACTGCAGGGACAGAGCCATGACACTGGCCCAGGACGCCTGGGAATTAGCTTGAGTCAGCCCCTTCTCGTGTGAATCAAGCACAGTGCTGTATAACGCAGGTGTGTGTGAAATCTTTGTTAGGTAAAAATAAATAAGTAGGGGAAAGTCACATACTAAAAATCTGCAGAATCCTAAACCCTAGCTCAGACCTACTAAAGGATAACTGGCATTTTAGCAAGAGTCACCGGGAGATGCACTGCTAGGACAGCAGGGAGAAATGATCGTGTATGGGGCTCTTTGATGCCTCCTGCACTGAGAGCTGGTCTTTTTTGTTTGTTGGTTTGTTTCCTTGTTTGTTTCCTTGTTTGTTTGGTGCTGGGGATTGAACCCAGGGCCTGCACAGTGAGCTACATTCCCAACCTCTTTGTTTATTTTTTATTTTGAGACAGGCTCTTCCCAAGTTGCTAAGTTGCCCAGGCTGAGCTTGAACTCACCATCTGCCTGCTTCAGCACCCCCAGAGTGCTGGGATTACAGGTGGTCGCCACTGTTCCCTGCTGCGCTGAGAGCTCTTCTCTATGAATTATCTGTTTAGTAACTGCTGGTTAGCCTGGCCTCCCACGCCCCACTCTTGCTGAGCAGAGAGCTGCGAGGTAAAGAAGACAGCGGGTGACCAGGCATGAGGATGAGGAGACAGGAGGGGGCGGAGAGCACCGGGCAGTGTCTCCATAGGCAGGTCACCCACCTGTGTGTCACAAGGTCCCATTTGGGGACCTCCCCCTGTGCACTGGGGAAGCAACTACTGGCAGCCAATGTGCAGCTCCCAAGTGCTGGGTGGAGACCAGAACCTGGGCCTTTGGGTCCTCAGACACCTGCCCCCTTTTGCTGCATGGCTAACCCCCCAGCAATCAGCCTGCAGCAGCAGGATAGGATGGGTAGTGAGCAGTCAGTAGCTGGAGGCTGGAGGCTGCATGCAGGGGACACTTTGTGGCCTGTGTCCATGTGTGGCCTCCCAACAAGGACAGCCCCGCCTCTCTGACCACATCCCTGGTCCTCCCCATGGCTGCAGGAGACCCTAGGCCTGGCACAGCAGGCATGGCTGGCCCCTGGGAGATGAGCCGCAGATGGGCAGGAGACTCAAAGATAGCCTCGTTGTTTCGTGAGCTCTGTTTCTGGACAGCCTCCGGGTGGAGGCCTCACCCTCTGGCCATAGTTCCCCTGCTCCCTCCAGAGATTGGAGGACCCTCCCAGGCTCTCCCCCCACACCCTGCCCTGAGGATCAGGGGGACTCAGTAGACTCTGAGGAGACTGTGCTAGGGGACCCAGGGGCCGGGACTCTGCATTGGGCTCCCACTGTTGGGCAGTGCATCACTGTCACGCTGAGGCTTAGGAGGTCAAGGTCTGACAGCCCAGGTCTGGAGGTCAAGGTCCTAACACAGCTCAGTGGGGGTGGAGTCCCTTTGCCCAACTGTCTGTCCCCAGGGTGTTACCTCAGCCTCCATCCTCACATCTCTGCTGCCTCCGACCTTTGGCATCCTTCCCACCAGACCATGGTGACCCCTCTGGACCCTCCCTTAATCCCCTGACCTTCGCCACTGGGAGCTCATGTAAGCAGGCCCCAGGCACTGGAGTGTGGACATCTGAGATCATGACTGCACCCCGCACAGGAGACTGTGCATGCAGGTGACCCCCACACTGGGCAGTGCCTCTGTGGGGTGGCCCTGGGCTCTGGGGGGACTAACACATCTGCCAGGCAGGACCTTGGTCACCTCCCTTGTGTGTGAGGTTTGTGCGTCCTCTCTGCATCTTTGCTCTTTGCCCCTTCACTCTTTGCCAGTCTACTAAGTGGGGTTGGAGTGGGCGAGGGCACAGCTGTGTCCCCGACTTGCATTCCAACTCCTGTTCCCTTCCCAGGGACAGATGAGCAGCTGAGGATGGAACCCAGGACAGAGAATACAGAGAATGCTGGCCTCTAGGGGTGGGGGGTGGAGCAGGTGGCCAGGATGTGGCGCCCTACAGGGCTGCTGAGGGCAGGGGGCACAGGGCCTTGGGTGTGATCACACTGACCTCTGCCAAGGTCTTGACCTTAGCAGGTCACTGTGCCTTCTGGAGGCATTAGCTGAGGCTCAGTGACTATTTTTCAGCAAGTGTAGCCCTCGGGTGACAGGTGGGCTGGGCTGTTTTCAACAGGGCCAGCTAAAGCCGTCTTTGAGTGTGTAGGCTAAAGGTCATTACGGGTAGAACCACTTTTTATTTTTACTTTATGTATATAATTTTTTGCTTTTAACTGTGCCCACCCATCAGGCTGACAGGAAAGGAAATCAGGATTTAAAACTGCAAAAGCCAGCCAGGCATTGTGATGGTACATGCATTGTCTTGGTTACTTTTTCCTCGTTGCTGAGACAAAATACCCAACACCCAAAATGAAGAAAGGAAAGGTTTATTTAGCTTACAGTTTGTGAAGGTTTCAGTCCATACTTGGCTGGTTCAGAGGCAGAGTGGCACAAGGCAGAGGGCAACAGTTCATGGCAGCAGAGCACAGCAAAAGCCACAAGCAAAAAAGGGAGGAATGGCTACAAGCAGCCTCTTTTCTTCCCTTACATTGTAAACAGCCTACCCCCACCCAGGGGGCATGTAGCACTCACAGAAGGTCCATCCCCTCCTCTTCCACAGGCTCAGGATGTGTACAAAGTAAGCACCCTGGCTTCCTGCTGAATCACTCAGCCAAACCTCTAGACTCCCCAAGTTGACACAATGTATCAACCATAACATTCCACCCCTTGTCAACTTGGCAACCAGACACATTTCCTTAAACCAGTTTCCAGATACAAAGACATGCTTATATTAGAACCATAACATTTTACCCCTGTACAAATGAAAATTAAACACTTCCAACATTTAAAGGCACAAAATAAACATTACCATTCCAAAAGGCACCATCAGAGGAATATAGAGCATTGGGACCACAGCAAGTCCAACATCCAGCAGGGCTAACATTGTGTCCTGTAATTCCACATCCAGCATCTGAAGCAACATGTTGTACATTGTGAGCTCCAAAGGGCTTGCCTGAGTCCACCCCTATGGCACTTCTGGTGGTTACAGCTTCCACGGCTTCTCTCTTAGGCTTGCTTTGCTCCCTCTTTGCAGCTTTCCTCAGATGATCCATGGTCCTGTCTTTTCTAAACTCCTGAGGGAGGTCTCCAGTGCACCTTTTGCTTCACACTCACAGCCTCACATATTGACCTCTCAGGGGCACACTGCCTGGCCTCCCAGGCCTTCTGAAATCTGGGTGGAAGCCTCTTTAACCTCAGAACTCTTGCATTCCCCTTGCACCTAAAGCCAGGGCCACATGGATGATGCCAAGGTCTGCTGCCACCCAGAGCAGTAGCCAAACTTTCCTCTCTCTTGACCCTAGGGATGGAGTGCCTGGATCACTGGGCACACTGAATCCAATGCTGAGGAGCAAATTCTCTATGCTGCCACCATTCTGGAACCTGGTGTGGCCGCCACCTCCATTCTGGAACATGGCACTCTTTGGCTTCCTTCTCAAGGCAATTGTCTCTCACCTTTGCAGTTTAGAAGCTGAAAAGGGTGGAGACTTGCTGCTTGTGATGCCCTCAGGCCATCTTTTACAATCTCTTGTTCCTTCTCAGCGGTAGAGATCTCCTCAGCCTGAGCAGCCAAGTCACTCAGCCAAAACTCTAGACTCCCCAAGTTGACACAATGTATCAACCATAACATGTGAGTAATCCCAGAACTTTGGGAGGCTGAGGCAGAAGGGTCCCACATTTGAACTCAGCCTGGACAATTTAGTGGCTGAGAGAGACCTGTCTCAAAATCAAAAAGGGTTGAGGCTGTATTTCTATGTGAAGGCACTGGGTTCCCCAGTAGTGCAATGGGAAAAAAAGCCCTGGGACTGAGCTCACACCAAGAACAGCAAGTGGTTCAGCTTCAAGGATCAGGGTCAGGCCTGGCAGGCGGGGCCTGGTCACCTGGACAGTGTTCTCCACTCCCCACTCCACACACTTCACTCCTTTCCAGTTCCCATCAAGGCCAGGAGAGGGCACTGCAAAAGCCGAGAGCCCGAGCCTGAGTTCTTATCAGGCAGATGGTCTCAGGCAATGCTGATCCATTAGTCACTTAAATTCTGACCCTGGCTTTTGACTTCTGAGGCCCAAGACACAGGTGCATGTGCAGGGGGCAGGACATGGTGTCCCAGGCCCGCTGTGGACACAGGCCACCAGCACCCAAGGACTGAGAAGGCAGTGATGGGACACTCCTGCCCAGTACCTCTGTCTCTGGGAACCAGCTGTCCCCAGAGAGACCCAGGAGGGCACCAGGTGGCCTAAGAATGTGCCTGGGAATTACTGTCAGGACAGGAGCTGTGCAAAATGGAGAGGAGAATTGGAGAGGCACAGCAGAGGATTCAGAATGGGAGGACTGCAGCTGCCAAGGACGTACGCCAGGCAGATGCTGGGGTAAAGGGGACTTGAAATCTAACTGCTCTCCTCCTGAGAGGG
The DNA here is from genome assembly GCA_004027595.1 of Dinomys branickii. NCBI lineage: Eukaryota > Metazoa > Chordata > Mammalia > Rodentia > Dinomyidae > Dinomys > Dinomys branickii. The sequence goes on from PVLD010006252.1 coordinate 29,984, forward strand.
CCACTTATGCAGAGGGTCGTCTGCCTCCCTCTGTCCAAAGCCCATGACCTTGGGGCCACGCCACAGCCCTGCCTGCTCACCTTCCCACTAGTTCTCTCCCCACAAACATGAGGGCTTCCCACTCCACTTGTGTCTGGCTGTAACTCCAGACCAGGAAGCTCTGGGATCCCTTTCAGTTGACAAAATTGGGGCAGGAGCCCTGTCCTCTCTGGCTTGGAGCTTTTACTTTAGAAACTTGTGATTATAAATTCTTTCTGACACCTTTGAGATGTAAATCTTCTCTACCTCAGAAATGCAAGCACCCAGACGCACGGGGGCTCCTTGTCCATAGGCAACACACAGCAAGCTCAGGTGGCTCAGCACACCGAGCCCCCAGCACTCACCCTGTGTCCAGAAACCATAGCCTTCTCCACAAAGGCCTCGGGTGGCTCTCACTGCCCCAGCACCTCTGCTATCTTCCTCTGGCATTCTTCCTCATTAACACCCTGCTCCCAGCAGTACTTCCTCCTGTTTGAAAGGTGACATTTCCCTATCCCCTGCCCTGGCACCATTGCGGCAAGTGGGACAGCAGAGAGAAAACAGAGGTGAGAGAAGGACTCAAATCCTTTCTCTCATGGCCACTGTTCTGATGGATCTTTGTCCAGCCCACAATGTTGAGACAAATCCCCAGGGACTCTGTTCGGGAGTCCACATTGTTGGTCTGACATCTTCCACTTTACTGCCATGACCCTGTGAGGCCCCAGCAGGTGTGCACACCACGACTCCACCTTCACACTCAGTGTGGTACCTGGTCACCATAGCCTGGGAGGCGGTCAGCCCTCCCCTCTGTCACAGTCCTAGTGCAGGTGGCTTCACCTACTGCTCTGACAAGGGGCGCCCACACTCCCCCTCTGTGCATGGTCCTAGGTAGCTCCTCATGCTGTTCCCACAGACATTTGAGCCCAAAGTGTAACTCAACAGCAATGCCAAATCCCTCAATTGTACTTACACTGCCAGTCAGCCTAGGGTTCTTTGGCTCAATTCAGATGGAAATTGCGAATGGACAGAGTGCCACTCTGCTAGCAGGCTGATGTCACCAGATGACACAAGGCAATGCTGGACACCCACAGTTGGCACAGCCAGTGCCTGGTCTCTGTGTGATACTGACCTGTGCTGGACACAAGAGATCAATTCTACCAGGTGCTGGTCTCTGCTGCTGGTCTTTACTGCCTGCTGGTCTCTGGGGCTCTTCAGTGCTAACAGCTCTGAGTGCTTGTTTTTTCTTGAGATTCATCTCAACATTACAGGGTTTACCAAGGTCCACTGAAAGAGTGGCTGTAAGAAAAAGGATCTGAGAGCTTCTTCAGAAATGACCACTCTGTCCAGGCTACTCAGGGTAAGAATCCCAGGCAGATTTACAGACTTTCAGAGCCCACACTACTGGAGAAATAAATCATGAGTAGGTTTCCAGGATGCCAAAGCAAGTCTTTATTTCAACAGGGCCAATGCCGCAGCGTGGGGTCAGTGCAAAGAGGGAGCCCCCAAGATAAAACTGGCTGGGGCTGGAGTGCTGCTTACACAGTAGCCACAGGCTTTGTTAGCAAGGGGTAGGGCTAAAAGCTGCTCTGAATGCTGGGGATGGGAATCAGGGGTCAGGTTCCTCCCTTCCTCATCTTCAGTACGAAAAGGGATTTTTCCAGGGAGGCAGGCCAGAGGCTTGGGAAATCATCTAGCACCTGTCCAACACCTACTTGCTCTGGGATGGGATCAGGAAAGTGAACCTTCCAGACCTCTGTGGGCCAACACCGTGGTCACCTCTTCTCAGAAGGCCCCTTAGCCCCTGCCCTGTGGCCAGAGCCACTGGTTGCCTACCCATGACCCACCACACCTGGTTCTCTTATTACAGGACCTAAAGTACACGAAGGCTGCACATAGTAGCCTCCCCAACAGCTGGGGCGACTACAGGACCCGACTTGGGCCACAGGAAGTAAATGAGTGGGGGTTCCAGGAAGGATGAGTATGAACTTCCTGTGACTGCTGTAATAAAGTGCCATTGCCTGGGACCCTTAAAACAGCACATGTTTACACACACATAGCTCTGGAGCCCAGGGGTCCCAAATCAGTCTCACTCACCTGCTGCCCCTCCCACCTGGCATCTGCTGGCCGAGGCTTCCTCGTGCTGTGTCCCATGCTTCCTGCTGCTCTGTGACTCCCAGCCAGACAGCAGCCTTCCTACCCAAACCTGGCCACAGCCCATGGCTTGGTCCAGGGCCACTCTGGAGGGAGAACATGCAGCGTGGACTGTAGCGCCCACCACACACTGAGCTGCAGGACCAGGCACCCTCCAAGGTGGCACACAGTCCCAAGACAACACACCGAGTGCTGCCCCTGAGCTTTGATGGGATGTGAGCCTCCATACCTCCCTGGGGGGCTCTTGGCTCTAGGGCCTCGGTAGTACGCACCTTTGTTCCTGCTTTGGAGGGGCTCTGAGGCCCTGTGTGGCTTGGGGCTCATGAACAACAGCTGCCACACCATGTAACTCACTCCACCCTACATCTTCAGAAAACGGTCTGCTCCAGGCTGTTCACCAATGGGTTTTCTGATGCACGCTGCTAGAGCACACAGGACCTGAACTCCACACCCAGCTCCAGGATCTGCTTCCTGAGCACCTCCTTGGCACTCTTACCCAGCCTGGCACCTCTTCCCTTCACCTTGGGGTCCCCTCCCTGCTTCTCCCTGCAGGACAGAGGAGGGGAGGAGCTGGGGACACAGGATGCTCAGTCACAGTGCTGGCTTTTTAATCAACTCTCATTCATTTTCACTTCATCGGCCAAGCTGACTCTGAACTGAGTACATCACACAGATTATCCCCTGGAACACTCCCCACCACCCTGGGGAGTAGGCAGGACCCTCATCCTCCCCACACAAGTAAGGAAATGGAGGCTGACATTGGCGTGTGGCCTGCCCCTATTACCAGTGAGGAGGGGACTGCACCAGGACAGGGCTAGGCTGTGTGGGGTCAGAGGACTGTGCTCCATGTGCTGTTGGTGGGCCCAGCCCGGTGCAGCCCCAGGGGTAAGTGATATGTTCATTACACCTGTGGCGATGCATGTCGACTTAGAGAAGGCAGGAGATGCTTAGACACTAACCAGAAAAACTCAAGGAATTCACAGAGCACCTGCCATCTGGAGACAATCATCAAGATGCCAGTCTAATCCTTCTAAGCACACATGCACACATGCACATGCACACACAACACACACACACACACACACACACACACACAGAGGCAGAGAGAGAGCAAGCACATCCCAAACAGTTTTGGGGTGCTTTTTCTTTAATAACATTTCACATTCTTCTCTCCACACCATTAAATACTCTCAAAAGCATAGTGGGTTTTATTTTTAATGTCTGGGTCACATTTAGTTTGTGCTTAGCACCATAGTTTACATACATTTGTCTAGAAATGATTTCAGTTTTTCCTTTTCTGTTTTCTTTCTTTCTTTCTTTCTTTCTTTCTTTCTTTCTTTGGCCATTACAAGCTGGACTGAATTTCCATCTGCAGACACAATAATGACTACTTTCATAGAACAGATTTCCAAGAGTGCAAATGATGAGTACATGGGTTGGTGGATTTTTTTAAACAGATTTGTGTCTGTTACACCAAATGATCTTCCAGACAAGGTTTCTCAGTCCACACGGCCAGCGGTGTCTGGAAACACCTGTTTTTTCTTCTTCGGTGGCAGCAAAGATTTTTCCCTTTGAATTGCAGTCACCAGCATGAAGCACGATGTGTCTATGGGGGATTTGTTTTTACTTATCCCGCTCAGAGCCTGGCTTTCCCATCTGTCTCATGTCTCTCATCGAGTCTGGAACACTCTCAGCCATCACGCTTTGAAGGTCGCCCTGCCCGCCTCTCTGCCGGGACCCTCCATTTTAAGACGCTGATGCTGCGCCTGCCTCTTGGTTCCTGGAGGCTTCCCTGAAATCGTGAATTCTCGCTGCCTGTCAACTTGTCTATTTCATTTTATTTAGTTTGGCTTTATTTTGTTTAATTTCTGTGATTCTGCCTCCTTCCCCTCCAGATCCGCCTGCTGTATGTTTTTCAGAATGTCATGTTCTTGCTTTATGGCGTCTCTCCTTGCCTTTATCTCCAGAAATACTTTAAACACACTTATTTTCACATGCCTTTGAAGTTGGCCTATTTTCTCTGCTTCCTGGCATGTAATTTATCCCTTTTATTTCTTCTGTGGTTTCTTCTGCTGGCCCCACTCAGTTCAGACAGTGAGGACACCACACCAGCCCCAGGCTGGCCACCAGCACAGAGCCCAGGACACCAGCGGTCACTGTCCTCCTCATTTCTGGGATATGGGGATTTGACCTTCTTGCTTTTAGTATTGACACATATATGTGCATCCCGCTCATGAACCTGTGTGCACCTGCGTGTGTGCACACCCATGCCTGTGTGTACCTGTGTGCCTGTGTGTGCATGTATGCACATGTTTGTGTGTGTGTGTGTGTGTGTGTGTGTGTGTTTGTGTGTGTGCAGGCACATGTGCATGGGTGCAGGTACACTTGTGTGGGAGAAGGGCTGTTTGTGCTGCTGCCTCCTGCCTTGACATGGGTCTCTTTATAGTCAATGCTCTCCAAAAGTATCACCAAACGCCTACTAGGAACAGAGTAAGAGTGGAATTGCATCTAAGGCTGCAGCAGCCTGTGTGGCTGTTATCACACCAATAGTGAACACCCGTGAGTGTTTCAGCAGCACATCTAATTCATATTCGAGCCTGTGAACAAACCCTGTCATTGTCTCCATTTCACAGATGAGAAAACTAAGGAAGAGGTAGGATCAGCGCTTGACGCTGGCTGAGATCATGCAGTGGCCGGCACAGAGGCAGACTGCTGTCCTGTCCTCCTCTCCACCAAGTGCACCCTCGAGATGCAGACCAGGGCTCCAGCTCTCAGCTCTGTGGCAGTGAGGGTCCCCTGCAGGAGGCTGAGGGACCGCCCCAGTGCTGAGAGGGCCCCAAACCCTCTTCATCTGGGATTCTGGAGCAGCCCCCACCAGACGCCTGATCTGCCAGCCTTGACCTTGGACTTCCAGCCCCAAGGACAGTGAGACATAAATTTGCGTTTCAATGGCTCCTGCTGGTGGCTGGTTAAGTACCCAGGCACGTGCCCATGACAGGAGGAGCCCTGTGTGGCCACTGGTGGGGGTCCTGAAGGAGCTGTGCTGCTACCAACCTCGAGACCCTGGGCCCTCCACATGCTGATGGAGCTTTGAGGTCAACTCCCTGCCCCATCCATCTTCCTCACACGTATCTGGAGGCACCAGGGCCATCTGGGATGGATCCTGACAGGCGCGGGTGTGCCCCGGCCGCTAGGAGCCAAGGAGGTCTCTTGTCATATCACACTTGAGAGTCAGCTCGGGGCCCAAAGAACAAAGGGTGGCAGAGGAGCGAGGAAAGCCAGGGATCGCCTTGGCCTGGTTCTGCAAGGGGTTAAACCGGAAGGGGAAGGGGCACTGCTTGTCCTGGGAGCCTCTGTGCTGGTAATGAGGTGACTTAGGTGTGTATGGTGGGATCCCATCTATACCAGCAGAGAGCGCACTGCTCTGGAAGCCAAACAGACTACTTCGGACAGAAGGGAGAAAGATAAGCTCTTAATATATTGCAGTTGAATTAGTTTGGGAGAGTCAACCATGAAAGACCGGAAGACGCATCACAGGAATCTAGGGGTCTAGGCTCAGATTGTTTTATATATGACTTCATGTTCCCTGTGCACCTCATAGACGGGGTGATAAAAGTGTGGTGGGGGGAGGAGAATCCTAGCCAGGGAACTGTGCTCAAAGAAGGGGTTTGCTTTATTCCAAATGATTAACAAAACAGTATAATTGTTTTGTTTATACTGAATATTTATCTAAAATGATAATAAGATAAACAGGATATTTTATCTAAAATAAAAACATTGTAGCATTTTGCTGCTTCTTCACATTGGACCACCTTTTATTGACCCAAATAACCCTGCTGTGTCCATCTTGGAACTTGCCCGCCCCCACAATCTTGCTCTGAACAATGTCTGTGCTTTGTGAAACTTCCTGAGCAAACAGAGGAGCAGGAACAACCCTGAGAGCCTGGAATCTGAGCCTCTGGCCACACTGGGGACCCCCTCTCTGGCCTTCACCTCCCACACACATTATCGATTCAGAGCTGCCCACCATGACGCTGCCTGCACATGGCCCTGGGCTTTTCCTCCACCTCGTCCCTCACCTATGTGAGCATGTCGCATGCACAGTGCTGTCCACACCGACCCGTGGGCACCTGCCAGACCCTGCCAGCTCCCTGAGGGTCCTTTCTCCCGGTCTGACGCCAGCAGACTGGGCTGTAGAAACAGGAGGAATCTGGCTGGAGGACGGGGACAGCACTCAGTGACTCTCTCCTTCCTGCTCTTTGCAGACTGCCCAAGGGACACGCTGCTCACCTGGCGGAGGCACACTCCCCACCCAGCTGCTTCTCCAAAGCCCTCTGTATCACATCAGCAAGGCAAGATGAAGTCTTCCACCTCAGGAGCCTGTGTTTTTTCTCCTCTTGGGTCTCTGGTCTCCTCGCCCTCACAACCCTGGGCTTGTTCCCTTCCAACATTGACAGGCACGTTAACCTTTGCCTCAGGCTCTGCCTCCTGGTACAGATTGGTGTGAAGAGCTCACAGGCAGAGCAAGTGCTCACCCTGGGCTCCAGCTCACCCTACATGAGTTTGGCCAGCATTGCCTGGCACAGCAAGACAAGGGCCTCCTTCAAGGAGGAAGCATGTGGGACACTGTAGGGGTAACCACTTGGAAGACTCCCCAGAGCTCTGGAACCTTTAGCAAAGCAAAGATCTCATGAGGTTCTGGTCTGCAGCAACCATTCTCCCCACCCCAGCCAGCCAAGTGTGTCCTGACCTGAACCCCTGGGGACTGGTCTCCCTCATGTGTGACTGATTCCTGGCTCGCTGGGCTCTCCCAGCTCAGCCTCCTCATAAAGGCTGTGGTATGCTGTCCGCCTCGGTTTCCTTTCTCTGGCACAGGAGGGTCACCTGTTTCCTGTGGCCACAGCCTAGCCAGGGCAGGCTCCTGGACCAGCCACCCTGCCCCTTGCCCTTCACCCCTACTCTGTGCCCCTCCTGGTCACCCCCATCCATGCGGCTCTGGCCATCAGTGTTTCCACGAGCTCCAGACCCCTTAACTCCAAGCGGGGACCCAGCCAACACCAGGCAGGACTCTGCTGTGTCCAAGTAAATAAGCCATCTGTCCCCAGGCTGATTTTTATCAAAGCCTGTCTGTCCTCCCAATTAGGGCTGAGTCATTTATAAAGTGTGCAAGTGTTTGGATTTTAGCAGCAAACATCCATCCATTTTAGAATAAATGATTAAGAGGCACTAATTAAATTCCTCTGATGACTGATGCCAGGGCCAGGAACAGATCACCCTGCCAGCTCCTGGCTGGCCCGGTGGCAGCAAAGAGACATAGAGGAAGAATCACTGTCCGGGGACTGCAGGTAGGGCATGATGAGACCCTCCCCAGGGGCTGCAGCAGAGTCCTCTCACTACAGGCGCTTACACCTCTTTCTGGTGTGAAAGAGGATGAACCCTCTTGCTCCTCCAAGGACCTGAGAACAGAGAGAGGCTTTGCTTAAGTGAGCACAGGGAGTATTTAATTCAAAACTCAAGGCAATAATTGCATATTGCGGCCCTAACACATACTAGACTCTATGATCAACACTCGGGGAAGGACAGCTGGTAAGACTGTCCTGTGGTCCTTGTCTTCAAAGCAAGGGAACAGAATATCACAAACAAGGAAACCAAGAACGGCACAGGGAGCTTCGGACCCCAGCCTCATCCCATTGCTGGCCAGTAGATGTTAATCCTTGCGTGGAGCTACTCCTGCTCCAAGCAGGACCTGGGGTCCCACCTATGCCTGAGCAGCCCACAAGGTCTTTTCTTGGGCTCAGATCGATTGTGCCCACTCTGTGGAAGTCTCTGGTGGCTCCTGGCAGCCTCAGAACCGTGCCAGCTCTTCCACATGTACTCCAGCTCTCTCCCCCACCTCCAGCCTCAGACCACCCAGTCACTGCCTTCCACCTCACCCCCACTGCTGGTTGGCTACTTCTGCTGCCCATGGTGCCCTTTCCTTTCTGCCTGGCAGAGCCCTACACCTGCACCTGGCCCTGGGCTTCTGCTTTGCCCTATGAGCCTGCACCGCTGCAGCCCTTCACACTCAGCCACTGCTGCACTGCTCTGAGTGTTTGCAGACTCCATGATGGGACCCTCCTCGGTCCCACAAGCACCCTGTGTGCCATCTCAGGGGTTCAGGGAGAAAGGAGCTAAGTAGGGGCCCACCTGCGGCTGGCATGCTCCTGGAACTACCACACAAGGACAGGGATGGGCAGTGACAGCCTAGGGACCACCTGGGAAGCTGTCACCCAGCACCAGCATGGACACAGACTCAGGACAGACACAAGGCTCCTCCATGCAGAGCAAAGTTTGACTGGAAGGGACACAGAGCCACATGTCTGGTTGTATCAGGAGTCACACTGCTGCCTCAGAGTCTACCCACTGTTAACTTGCGTTCCACAGCAAACAGCAAGTTGCTCCCAGAATCCCACTCAGGGGAAGCCTGCCTGGGTAACTCTTGTCTCTGGTCTGGGGGACACTCCTTCCATAACAGCATCACACAGCCGAGAAGTGGTGGACACTGTCTGAACAAACAATGACACAGTAGCAATGATGACAGTGACCGTGACTTGCTGAGCACTTCCTGCACCCGGGAACTATTTGAAGCCCTTCCATGTGCTCCTCTGAGACTCGCTGAGCCCATTTGAACTCTCTAGAGCCCATGGGGGGATGGAAGCCATCACTGTGTGGCTACATGGACTGGACCCCCTCACCCTGGGCCAGGGTCTGGGTCAGCCCAGCCCTCAGCCTCCCACATGGTCCCTGACTTGGGAAGCATCACAGGGAATGATGCTCAGAGCCTCCTGCTCAGGCTGCAGCAGAGCTGGGCTCAAGCCCAGAATGGTTGGTGGTCAGGTGGGTGTGCAGGGCTGGCTCAGCCCAGGACCTCTGCACAGTGGGCAATGTCATGAGACACCAATGTCATCACCTGTGCTGTGGCCTTCAGGTGGGTCAGAGCCTGGGTTCCTCATGTTCTCATGATGCCAACAGTGAGGACCAAGTCATCCTCTATCACGCACCCGACAGTCTAAGTCTACCCTGCACCATATCATGCAGCCCCACTGGGAAGCTCTACAGGGCACTTGCTCCTCAGAGCTCAGAAAACCTGATCTTTACAGGCTCTGCTCATGCTCAGCATGTCACCTTATCGTGGTGACCTGTCCCAAGTGGGAGGTGACAGGCAGCCAGTGGTGCTGGGAGATGAGAGGCCCAGGGCCCTTCCACCACCTTCCCAGCATCTGCTCTGCTGAGGAGAAAATTTCCAGTCTTCCCTGCCCAACCCACTCAAAATGCAACCATTCCTGTGGTCTTATGGTCCCGTACTTGCCTGGGAACCTTGGGGCTGCTGCTGAGGGAGGGGTGTGGGGGAAGGGGATGAAAAGTTGGGGCTTCTCAGGCAGGTCCCTGGGGTGAGGAGGCATAAGGGTTTCCCCAGGGCTGTCCCAGGGGCTTCCTTCCAAAGAATAAAACCCAGTGCCACTACAGAGGTCTGCTCACAGATGTGGGTCCTGGTCACCCAACTGCTTACCAGCTGTGTCCCCAGTGTGCCCTTGCCCTACCTCAGTTTCCTCCAATCCCCTCACCTCTGCTCCCTCTCTGGTGTCAGATGGACTGCTCCCCAAGCCACCTGACACAGGAGGTCCCAGGTGTCTGGCTGGTCTGCGCATGGGGACTCTTCTCCCCTGTGTCTGGCCTGGTGGCCCCACAGAGCAGTCTGGGACACCTCAAGTCTTTCCTCCAGGCCTAGAGAGTCCCCATGTTCTACAGATTGCAGCACACAGACGATTGCCCAGGGAAAGGCCCAGATATCAAGGAGCCCAGCCCACAGCACTGCTGTCACCCAGACAGGAAGTTCCACATCCACTTGACAGCCGCGAATCCTCTCTGTGATTCAGGGCCACTTAGTTTTCACAAGGCTCAGATAGGAAGTAATCATTAAAAACATGTAAATTAAGTTACCCAGGAGCTTAATAGATTAGTCATTGACTTTTTCCCTCCTGCTGGATCTTAACCTTCTACAGAAATTAATCACCAAATGGCTCAGAGCAGCTACCAAGGATTAGCACACCCTGCTCACATGCACGTGCAGTGGGCAGTGTCCTCGGACAGCCAAGGGAAGAAGGTTCCCCTTGTCCCTCCCTTTCTCCCCTCCCTGAAGCCCCCAACTGGACTGGAAGCCTCTGGCCACTTGCCTCTTCATGGCCACGGCCAGGAGCAGGGATGTGGAATGCCCTCACTGCACCTTTGTCTTCCTGCAGATCAGGCACCAGGGCATGCAAAAACAGCCCCATATGCTTAGCCAAAAAGAGCCACACATCATCACCGTGCAGTCACTGTGTGCATGTTTACTGAGTGCTTGCCCTCCTCTAGGTGCTGCACTGATCCTGAGCACATAGAGACTAACCAAACCCTGTCTCTGCCCTCCCAGGACTCCAGTCCAGCAGGCACATGTGGACGCGGACTCACCTCCCCGCAGCAGCATGGCCAGAATGACTCTGAGTGCAAAAGGGAGAGATAGTCACTGTCAGGAGGGCTGCATGGCAGAGCGCATGCTTTGACCTCACTTTTCCCATAAGCCACAGGAGGCTATCCAGGAGGGAAGGCCCATGTCCAGCACCAAGGCAGGGGGCCCTGGGGATAGAAGCTGGATGCAGTCTCTGGCCAGCTGTGTGATGCTGTCATCCCTGGGCAAGCCACTCGCCCCTGAGCACAGCGTTCCTGCCACCTCGCCCCTCATTTGCAAGGAAGTCCTTCTTGCTGCTGATCTCACAGCTCCCAGAGTGCTGGAGACTGGGCCATGGGTCAGAGCCTGTGAGGTCCCAAGCCTGCGGGCTGCCTTCATGCCCCTGGGTTGTACATTCACAGTTTCAACTACCACAGATAGAAAATAACCGGGAATGAATTGTGTGTCCTGTTGAACACAGAGACTATATTCCTTGGCATAGTCCCTGAACGGTACAGAACAACACCTGCATACAGATCCTGTTAGGTAGATGATCTAGAGGGCAGCTGCAGCATGCATAGGGAAGCTCAGGCCACATGTGATGCTATGCTGTCTTCCATAGGGGCTTGGGTGTGCACGGGGCTTGGAGACAGAGGGTAGACCCCACACGTCAGGTACAGAGTTGGGGGATGAATGAGCACAGGGAAGAACAGGGACTGTAACAAAAACCTGCACCCCATGGAGGAGACTTGTCACAGAGTCCCGGGCAGGGCATGGAGGAAGGTCTCAGATGTGATGCACACTTTGGACAGATTTCTCCACAGCAACCCTGGGCAGGGCTCAAAGCAAGGTAGAGTGTCCATTCCTCCTCAAGGGAGGTCTCTGCTACCTCTCCAAGTTCACTGCTGGCTTCTGTCCTGGCTCATCCCAGCTGCCCTGGAGCTGATCCATTAGCATTGTCATGTATGCTCGGGGACTCTGCCCCTCTCACTGTCTGCTCTCGGCTCCTGAGCTGGAGTCCTGCAGCTGCCTGAGCATAGTGCCATTCACCGTCCACCCTCGGAGGACATTTGGCAGCTGATTCCAGCAGACAGGAGAAAGGGCAGCGAAGCGGAGGTGGCCTGGCCCAGCCAGTTAGGTGCACAGATAGTATTCATTTGGGAAATTCAGCAAAGAGTAACACTGAGACGTGTGAGGTTGACAAATCAAAGGTTGACCTCTGTCTGCAGGCTCCTCCAGGACAGAGCCCCTGCTGGACCTTTGCTCCTGTACAGCCACATACTGACAAGGCACTGTGCCAGGCTCCCAATACCAATGTTGGGATCATAAGCCTCAGCACTGAGAGAATTGGGCTGGGTAAATGGTACCATTAGTGTCTCTTCCAGACACTGATTCAGGAATGACCTTCCAGGATCACAGACCAGGTGGCACCCTGGCCTGCCCATCCCCTGTCCACCTGTCCCCTGGCTCTGCAGCCTGGGACCCTCTGCCTCAGGGACTCTGCACTAGCACTGCGGAAGCTGCATCCAGCAGCTGCTCCTGGCAAAGCTCTCGGAAAGCCAGGGCGATGCCAATTTGTGGCAGACGTCTGAAGAAGCTATTTCTAAAACAGCAATTACCAGAAAGGGGAACAAATTACTACTTACTTCAGAGACTTTCACACATGGAGAATCAGGGCCCTACAAAGTAATCAGGGCAATGTGTTTGCAAAACTGCATTATTTATATTGAAATATTTCACGGGGAAAGGTCAGGAGTCGAAATTGAAGGTTAGCAAGGAATAAAACACCAGGGTCGCTGTATCTCTGCAAAGCCGGCAAGGGCCCTGATTACCACCACATTAGGCACATTTGAAAGCTATTACAGAAATCCAGGCTGGTAGCCAACATCAGATTTCTAGGAAAAACGAGCTCAGTTGTCCAAGCCCACTGACAGAACCAACAGTAGGCACACAGGCCATCGTGTCCACAGTCATGGTGGACCAGGACACATGTAGGGAAGACGCCCACCGAGGCCAGGTCTGGATGGCTGCCCACTGGTGACTTAGGCCACTCTTTCAGATGCTTAGTGACCATGTTACCTGGTTGCCAAGCAACCCACCAGCCCTTCTGGTGCTCTCTGCAGGGTCACTGGAAAATTAAAATTTACCCAACTGAGGGCTGGGACAAGAAGAGAGGTGCCAGCGGCTGGTTGAGGAACCTGGAAGGAAGTTGACTTTAGACCTTGCAACGTGACATCAGCAGGAAGCTCTCCAGGGGAGCAGAGGCAGTGCATTCTCTCTACCGCATTCTCCTCCTCCAAGATGCACCATCTATCCATGAAGCTATTATTCAGCCATCCATCCATCCACTCATGCACTCACCATCCACCCATTATCTGTCCTCTCCATTCCTCACTCAGCCACCCATCTACCATCTATCTGTAAAGCTATGATGCATCCATTCACCCATTCTTCATCCAGCCACTACCTTTCCTTCCATCCATTCTCCATTCATCCATCTATCTATCCATCCATCCACCATCTACCCATAAAGCTACTATTCATCCATCCATCCATTCCTCACTCACCATCCATCCTCTGTCTGTTCCACTATCCATTCCCCATCCATCCGTCCATCCATCCGTCCACTATCTACCCATAAAGTTATCATCCTTCCATCCATCCATCCATCCATCATCTGCACTTAAAGCTGTTATTCATCCATCTATCCATCCACTATCTGTCCTTCTATCCATTCCCCATTCATTCATCCATCCATCCACCATCTATCCATAAAGTTATCATCCATCCATCCACCACCTACCCATAAAGCTATTTTTCAGCCAACCAGCCAGCCACTCACCATCCACCACCTCTCATCCATCATCCACCCACCTATCCATCCACTCATCCAGCATCTATCATCCATCCATTTATTCATATTCCATCATCTATCCATCCACACAAACATGCCCAAAAGCTCCCTGAACAGCTCTGTGGCTGACCTTGGCTGGGATGGGAAGAAATAGAAATAGATACAGAAATGCGGAAAGGAGACCTTGGGCTTCTGTGTCTCCACAGCTTCTCTGTGGCATGTGAGGCATAGCCAGGTGCTGAGCAGAAGCTCAATCTGTCCTTACTGATCCACCAAGCAGCACATGCATAGGAAATATGTGTGCTTATTTGTACACAGAGGCCAGCAGCAGGAGAAACAGATCCTTCCACAATCTGCCATGCAACAGCAAAGAAGCACACTGGAAAAAGTCTGGGGAAGAGGAAGTACTGGGTCCCACTGAGGACAACACACGCCCCCACCAAGGCCACTGCTGCCATTCCAGCCAAAGAACCGCAGGACAAGGAGTGACCAGCACTGGCTGAGCCATCAGCAGGTCTCCATGCAAAAAGATTTCCAGCATCCCTTTCCCTTCCTGCCCAGCCTCTGTCTTGTCATGGAGGCTTTTGTTTGTTGTAAAGTGCCATTCTGCACAGAGAAAAGCTTAGATTCTAAATTGTTAACATGGATCTCACTGTCCACCTTCACACTATGTGCTGCCAGTTTCAAATGCAAATGTGAGAGAATTTAACTTATGTGGACTCACCAAAACTGCACAATTTCCATTTTGTAACTTGTACCTGAATCCCTACATTCCTCTTACCGGAACAGTGGCGGTACTATATGGGACAGCTCAAGTGTCCACCTCCCCCACTGAATAGCTCCAGCCACCCACCCCTGCCAACCTCAGCTTTAGGGGGCCTCCCGGGCACCCTTGCTGTGACACCTCACGCTGACCATAGCTGCTCTGAGCCGGGTGGGCTCCCACACACTGTGGAATCAGTGCTTGCGTTCTTCACAAGTGCCAGGTACAAAAGGAAAGCCCAGAAACGAGGGACATTATTACAGGAACCTGTTGTACTCACAAGCCTGCCTGCGGGGCCATCTATGTGGCTTAGAAAACACAAGTTTAAAGGTAAACAAGAATTAAGAATTTCCAAATAGGGCAACAGTGAAGCATTAAAGCCTTCTAAGTAGGGCTGTCTCTTCAGCCAGCAGTGAAACTAGCAATTACATTGCAGGTCCTGGAGGGGCCCCAGCATCTTCTCAGCAGGGCTTCAGGTGGTTTCTCCACTGTCACACCTGGATCTGGCCCCAGAGCAGAAAGGGATCTGCTTGGAGCAAGGGAATTGGCTCCAGGCTGGGCCCCACAGGGCTCTCCACACACCTCTTCACACTCCCACACACACACTCAACACACACAGCACTGGGCTGCCCAAGGCCTCTACCCCCGCCACACACCCATGAATAAGAGACTAAACAGAGCCATAGCCCTGCATCCTAGTGCACCCAGAGCAAACAAGCCTGTTGCGGCAGGAGCACCATCCCAGTGTGCAGCTGGGCTGAAGGTAGTGGATTTAAAAGAACTGCTGTCCTGTCTTTCACCTTTCAAGCTATTTTTAAACCTTTCAGGGCATTAGAGTGGCTTCACCTCTGTGATCTGCAGGAGGTGTTGCCAGTCCCATGCCCCACAGACACACACAGGACGGTGTCCTCACCCCTCCTCCTCTGACTAAGATGCAGGCGACTACAGAGCAAGGGGCCCGGACTGCTCCATCTAGCTCAATGAATGGAGACCCTCAGTAGTGGCAGGCAGCATGCAGGGCTGCAGCACTGAGTCTCGGCTTGGGAACTTCTCAGGCTGGGTGCCTCCTTCTGAGAACCCTCAGAGGGGCTCGTTCTCATCCTACAGGTTGGATGGAGGTGATGGAAGGTTGGGGACACTTGGAACAAAGGCTAGTGAGGGACCACAGTGTGGGGCGACCAGCAGAGCCTCCCTATGATTAAGTGATGCTGCCCAGGCTTCACCCTGAGCCCTGTGCACATCTCATCTGTGTGACCTTGGGTTTCATATTTCTGCCTTCATGTGCTAGGATGGGACTTGATCAGGGACACCTTCTAAGGACTAACACAGAAGGTCTGGGGCCACCTCTGTTTGTGGTAAGCACTCAGAAACATCTACTATCCTCACCTCCATTATGCAAAAAGGGCCTGTAGCTCTAGGGGCGTCTTAGGTCTCCCCTCAAATCCAGCTGCCTGTCTCCTGGCTTCACACATCTGTCTTGACCAAGGCTGGCCGACGGAACGTTCTAGTAGGATGACAACGTTCACTTTCATGCTGACCAGTTCAGGAGCCACTGACCACATGTGGCTGACCACACACTTGAAAGGCCACCACTGTGCCTAAGGAATAAATTTTACATTCAGTTCGTTTAAATTTGTTTAACTTTACAAAGCCTCAAATAGCCAGCAGCTACCACATGGAGTGGAGCGGATGCTGCGTTTCCAGAGGTTCTGTTTGAAGGAGGGGGGAAGGTGTTCTTTACATGTCAGGAGCAAGAGCACTGATTGCCCCATCTGATGGCTGCACAGAGCTCAGGAGAGCTTAAGGACCGAAGAAAGGGTCTGAGAAGGTCTGCAGCAATCAGACTGTGCTCATCCTAATGTTGCTCCTGCTGACTTGATCCCAATGCTCTTTCAGGTGCAGATGTCAATAACTCCATGGATTCTACAGTACACAACAGAAGGACAACACCGTGAGTGCCATTTGGGTTTAAAAAGGACAAATTAGATACCTTGTTTTAGCCTGAACTCATGATTTCAGGAATAAAGAGTCCATACTAAGGCACTCATGCATTCATTTAACAAACACATGACAAACACCTAACCAGAGCCAGGCTCTGTCCTGCACCCGAAGCCAAGCACTAATCATCTCCTTCTGCACCAGGCACAAAGGAACTGTCCCCAGCCCATCCCTGCGTAAAGCTACCCAGGATTAGTGTCCTTTTATAATTCACTCTCCTGGCTCCCCTCTACTGGTCCCAGGTTTGTAAAAGCGCCTTCCGTGCCAGGGCTGGAACCAGCAGAGTTGACACAGCAAGAGAGGTGGGCCCGCCAGCCTCTCTAGGGTTCCCAGGCCTGGCATTGCCCCGTTGATGGCAGCTGGCACCCAGAGGAAGAGGAAGCAAACCTTTGCCCCTGCCCTGATTCTCTGGATGGAGAAGCACCTGTCCCAGAGGAGGAGGAGGAGGAAGGAAAGAGGGCCTGGCTCCCCTCCCAGGGAGCTGCCAAGGGCAGAGCATGGGGTGGCACAGCCATCAACTCCCACCCAGAGCTCAGCCCATAATGACTTTCAGAGTAAAAAGCCACAGCCTGGCATCTCCTTAAGACGCCTCCTAAAGCAATTGGCCCGCAAGCTGATCTGGCCCTCAAATGAAGTCCCGAATACAAAAGCACGACCAGCCTTGCCAGGCCTGCTTAATGCAAAATTGGTAATGTCATTTACAAGGCTCTCAAAGGCAGGCTGATGAATAAAAGAATAAGGCTGGAGAATAGGCCCTGCCGACTCCTGCACGCTGCAGACAGCTCCAAGCAGATCCTTCATGCACTGCCATCGCCCTGCAAACGCCGGGGCTCTGGGCAGAGAAAGTCCAAGGCGGTGGCCCCTCTGCCTCAGCTCTAGGAGGGCAAAGCGGAGCAGAAAGGCATCCCTCGCCCCCCAGACACCCAGCCACTCTGCTCTCGCTGCCACTGCAAACCCCACCAGGGACTCCTGCCCCTACTGCTCCCTTAGACAGCAGTCTGCACAAACGAGGCCATGCGCTGCAGGTCCAGCATGGAGACAGGGGCTCTGGGGGCCTCCATCTCCCTCCAGCACTCTGCAGAGGACCCCAGCTCCAGGGCTGGCCTCCAGCAGAGAAGCCCCAAGGCATTTCTGCAGCACATTAAAGAAAGAACAAAGGGGAAAAAGCAGGGATGATCCAGTTTCTCCCAGTGCAAATGATGAAATGTTCAGAAGGGAAAGACGTTTCAAAGGCCTTTTCATCCTGCACCAGAGTAGTTTGGGAGACCAGGAACAGTGAGGTTTGGCCAGCAGGATGGACTGCTCTGAGAGCTGCCTGCTCAGTCCAAGGCCTGAAAAGAGACAAAGGGGCCCAGGCCGAGCACCTCAAAATTCCATGGAGGAAATGCAAGAAGGGCCAGGCTGCCCCATGGCGTCACCTTCAGTCGCAGAGCCAACTGCTCTAGCTGACCAGTGACCACCACCAACACCATCTCCCACCGCCCACCTGGCCCCCACCCACATCCTTCCTGCCTGCCCTCCCAGTTGTACGTGTAGCCCCTCCTGAGTACACACGATCTCATGAGGAGGCTCTTAACTTCTCCCTGTGGATAAGAGAACTGGATGGGGTGAACGGCCAGGTCCCCAGCACCCCAGCTCTTCCCTGGTAACCCTTCTTATTCAAACACAAAAATATGCACTAACGAATACTTATCATGGCTATAGCAGAGCAGTTCACACAAAGTTGCGCATTCATGAATATCGGGTGGTTTTTTAATTGATTGTCACTATTTCTGCCATAAAGCTGTTCTGAAACTGTCCACCCCACTTAATGCTTTCCTTACTGTCCCCAGCATGGCTGTTTCTCTTCCACTGAGATGGAGTCCCTGGGTAGATGTGGGTCTCCAGAATGCAGCCTCAAGACAGTGTTTGTCCAGTGAAGCCAGGCACCCACCCCAGCATCTCCCAACCCAGAGCCTTCCCAGGATGGAAACCTGATCATATTTCCCAAAACTTCTAAAATCTGAACTTTTGTTAAAGGCCCAGATTAGGGGTTTGGGGGATAAAGTTATGGTAAATCCAAATAAAAACAAACTTTTGGAAGACATGTTTGCAACTTTTATGTCATTACCCTGCCCCAGGATGCCAGGGGAAACTGTACTATATCCTGACTGTAATAACTACATATTGAACAGCCCAAGACATGATTTATTAGCAGTGAGATTTTACAAGTAAGCCACTACTGACAAATGGTAGCAATTTTAGATACCCCAGATCAATACTCTTTAATCGAGTCAAATCTCACTAAATTAAATTAAAGCAAGAGTTCAAAGCCGCCCCAAACTAAATGAATGATTTTGTGTAAAATTCTACCCTCCACCCTCTGCATGGTTGGATGACATGCAAGCTACTGTCACAGATTGGTGGCAATGTTTTCCATCTGTTTGAAAACTGAGATGTGTGCTGGGCATGGGCATTTATGTTGTCCTGGCTGGGACGTTTGTGAGCCCTGGGGCTGCAGCTTGGTGACATGGAACATGAAGAAGCACAGACACGCCTGGCACAGGGTAGCTACCTCCAAGCCCACTGTCCCCTGAGCAGACATCAGGTTGTATGGCTCATGGCAAAGAACAAACACTATATCTCTACTCTGTCCCTGAGGAGCAAAGTGACCAGGGCCTGACAGAGGCACCTTTTGAATCTACAAGGCAGGGATGGGAATCATCACCATCACCCCAAAGTTGCCATGCTATTAACAAAGTGGCATATTTGTGAGGCCACCTATGCGCTGGCACAGGATGAGTGCTAAAGTTAGGGGAAGATGTCCAACTGGGCCCCCTGTGAGGAGGACCCACCCACCTCACAATCCCTGGGGAAGGGCAGCCCATCCCTAGGAGACACATCCCCTGGATGACAGGGTCCCCAGAGGCTGGAGGACACTGGAGTGTTGGTCCAAGCATGCTGCACAGCTCTACAGGGAGCCCCAGAAAAGCACCACTCAGGTCTGGGATCCTCACACCCCCGCCTTGTCCAGAATGAGTCCTGGCCCATCTTAGAGCCCAGGAAGGACCTCAGGAGGCCACTGTCTCCAGGCAGCAGCTGTAGGACATGAGACACCCTCCCAGGCATTGTGTCCAATCTTGATAGAACATGTCAGAGACTTACATGATGGCCCAGAGCCTATGCAGTGCTCAGTACAAGACAGACTCACAGCCTGTCCTAGAACGACGCTGGGTGGAGGAAGTGAGGAAGTACCACAGCTGCTCCTGCACTGGTGAGAAGGTCATTCCAGAGCGGGGACAGGCAAGCGCCATTTGGGACAGGACCGTGGGAAGCCTGGACTCTAGCCGTGTTCCCTGGGAGCCCCCCAGCTGGGGCCAAAAGTGAAGCCGTGGACAGCCAGCATCCCTCAGGGACATTGTTTCTTTGCCAAACCAAGCTCACTACATGGATACCACCACCACCACTGTCCCTGGGCTCCCAGCCCAAGCTGAGCAGTGGAGTGCAGACCCCTCCCAAGCACTTGCTACTGCGGCAGGTGGGGCAGAGCTGCCTTTAGCCTCAATCTCCAACTCCAGTGCTCTGTGTCCATCCAGAGCTGCCTGGGCATGGAGTAGCCCTTCTCCTCTCTGAGCTCCAGGACCTACCCCACCCCAACCCCCACCACTCCCTGGGCTCACTGTATCGTGCCTGTATTGTTTCCCATGGCTGCCACAGCAAAGGACCAACAGTAACATGTTCTCACAGCCCTAGGGCCAGAAGCTCAAAGCCAAAGTGTGGCGGAGTTGTGCTCCCTCCACCCCTTCACCCTCACAGTGGGCCCTACCTCTGCCCTCACACAACTCCTCTCACTGTCTGTGTCAGAGCTCTGCCTCTGTCTTATAAAGACATCGCCATTGGCATTGGGCCTAACCGGATTATCCTGGATGATCTTCTTTTCTCTAGATCTGTAATAACATTTTCCATAACCCACTTTTTAAATAAGGTCACACTTACAGTGCTAGGGGTGCAAATGTGAACTGAGTTCTTCTGGGAGGCCATCCATCCCACTGCATAGAGGCTGACTTTTTAACATGGGCTCCTCATTAGCAACTCTAGGAGGGAGGGAGGGAGAGAAGGAGGGAGGGTGGGAGGAGGAAGGGAGGGAGGGAGGGATGGGTAGATGGGTAAACGGATGGATGAGTGGATGGATGGATGGATGGATGGATGGATGGATGGATGGATAAATGGATAAATGGATGAGTGAATGGCTGGATGGATGGCTGCATGGATGGATGGGTGGGTGGGTGGGTGTATGGATGGGTGGATGGATGGGCTGATGGATGAGTGGATGGGTGGGTGAATGGATAGATGGATAGATGTGTGAATTAGTGAATGAGTGAATTAGTAGATGACCAGGCAGCTGCTTCGACTCACATGGGTCACCCTGCACCTTTTAAGGACTCATGCTCCCAGGGGGTCCCCATCAACACTGCTGCTGTGGTCACTTCTACCTTTTAGAGTTACCTTGCCCCCAGGTGACCCCAACTTCATCTCAGAGCATGGAAAACATGGGTGCTACTGAGCTTCTCAGTGCCCTTTGAAAACTGTCTGGGGAAGTCTCCCCAATAAACTGTGATATAAGACTCAACTTCTGGGCCTTACCTCTGGAGCCCAGTAAAGAACAGAGGGATCTCACACACTCTGAATGGCACTGCCTGGTAGATACCCAGAAGGCCAGTGGTTGTGTGCTGTGGGATCAGCATGGACACAGCCAGAAGGTGCTGTCTGCCTGCAGTGCACAGACCTAGCCAGGGCTCAGGATGTGAAGGACACTGCTGTTCCACAGGAAGGGCCATGAGCGTGTGAGAGTACATTGTGTACAAGTATGCATGTGCCTATCCAGGTGTTTGTGGACCCGGATGTGCACTGGGTGCATTCCTCCTTGTGTACAGGTGTGCACTGGTGTATACAGGTGTGTGTGAGTGTGCCCAGACCTGTGTCCAACCTATGTGTTTGCATGCATAAGTGGGTGTAATCAGCAAACATTACCAGGAGACTTGTGTTCTCTTTAGGCCTGTGTCTTCCTGTCCTGTCAGAATATCACTGGAAATTATGAGATATAAATGGGGTTGGTTAGCATAGAAGCCATGAAATGTTAGTTTCTAATACAGCTTTTGTCCAAATGAATTTGCCTCCTGAGTATCCTCAAGAAGAGGCCGTGTTTGCCCAAGCACAAGTGTCAAGGCCCCTGAACATGTCCCCATGTCCCTCTGTGGGGTCTCTGGTGTTTAAAGTCCTTGGGTAGAGCTGACCTGGGGATATGCAGCATCTGGGCTCTGCCAGGTGCCAGATAGGACTACAACACTTCTACCACTGCGTCCTCAGGGACAGATGCCATTCTCCTCTCAATATGTGAAAGCATAAGGCCCAGCCAAGCAAGAGCATTTATCCAAAGCCACACAGCTTGTTCCTAAGCAGCCAGACAGAGCCCTAAACTCAAGCTGGGCTCTGGAGCTTTGTTTATTCTGAGGCAGAGAGGAACTAACAGGGAGACCGAGGGGGAGTACATGCCTGTCATCGTAGCACTCCGTAAGTTGAGCAGAAGGACCACTGCCAATTCGAGGCCAGCCTGGGCAACATAGTGAGTTCAAGGCCAGCCTGAACTACACAGCAAGACCCTGTTTCAAAAAAGGAAAAAATTCATCGAAGGGAAGAAGGGAGAACATGGGAAGCAAAGAATGGGGGGGGACACTGTCTTGGTTATTTTTCTCTCAATGCTGAGACAAAATACCCAACGCCCAAAATGAAGGAAGGAAAGATTTATTTAGCTTACAGTTTGTGGAGGTTTCAGTCCATACTTGACTGGCTCAGAGGCTGAGTGGCACATGGCAGAGGGCAAATGTTCATGGTGGCAGAACACAGCAAAAACCACAAGAGCAAAAGAGAGAAATGGCGGGGAAGCAGCCTCTTTTTCTTCCTTACATTGAAAACAAGCTATCCCCCACCCAGGCTGTGTGTCGCTCTCACACAATTTCCATGCCCTCCCCTTCCACTGGCTCAGGATGTGTACAAAGTAAGCACCTTGGCTTCCTGCTGAGTCACTCAGCCAAACCTCCAGACTCCCCAAGTTGACACAATATATCAACCATAACAAACACCCAACTCCAGGACTGCCTTGTCCCAGGACAGAACCGAAGGCTGCAGACAGAGCTCTGAGAGCACAGGGCCTGTGTCCTCACCTGCACAGGTGAGTTGGGGCTGAGGGTGACCCCAGACCCCCATTCAAGGAAACTTCAGACTTTATGGGTTGTAGGGCAATAAGGGAGCCAAAGACCAAGGCACACCTCCACAGGAAGCTACAGAAGCAGGAAGGTGACAGCAACCACTTGTCCTCCAGCTGTGTCCCCGTAGTGGCCCTTAGTGCCTGGTCTGCAAAATCCATCCAGAGAAACCAAGTCTGGAGATGTTAACAGAGTGCCTTTGGCATGGGTGGAATTTTCTCTCTTTCATGAAAGGTTCTGGATTCTCTGATCAAATATTTGGGAGAGGGCCAGAGATATAACTCAGCAGCACAGGGCCTGCCTGGCAAGCAGAAGGTCATGAGTTCCATTCCACGTATCAAAAAAAAGTGGAATAAAGAAGATCTTTCAATAAGATGGAATAGATGCATAGATACATAGATGATAGATAGATAGATAGATAGATAGATAGATAGATAGATAGATGATAGATAGATAAGATGGATGATGGGTAGATGGAGAGACAGCACTTGCAGATAGGTGAGCCAGACTGTGAAGCGCAGTGAGAACCAGCCTGAGGACTTGTGGTCTCGTGGGTAGATTCATCTTTTTGTTCCCTTGTTCAACAAGCTTTGGGAAGCTCCTACTTGGCACCAGGCACCAAGTGCAGACCCCTCCCCAACTCCAAGACAATCTGGGTAGGCAAAAGGGGAAGTTCCACAGATCTTCCTCACCCCTGGGCTCATGTTTCAAGTCCCTCAGTGAATGCCAGAAATATCTGAGAGCACCGAACCCTATTCGTGCTGTTTACCTATGCGTGCTGTTTACCCTATGCATACACATCCATGACAAAGATAAATTTATGAATTAGGCACAGCAAGTATCAACAGTTAATACTCATAAAACTGAAACAGGAAGATTGTGGTGAAAACTGTGACTGTGTTCCTTCTCTCTGTCTCTCTCTGTCTGTCTCTGTTGTCTCTGTCTGTCTCTCTCTCTGTCTCTCCCTCTCTCCACACTGTACCTACCTCTTGCAGTGACCTGGGGTGACACAGTACCCACACCATGAGATAATGCAAGATGCATGGTACAGGTATGACAAAGTGGCATGAGACCACTATTGGCTGCTGATGACCATCCTGGACCCTAGGGCAGGACAACATGCAAGTACCATGCACAGGAGCCAGGAGGACACACTGGACAGAGGATGTCTCACACCCTGGATGGGATGGAGCTGACTGGTACAGGATCTGACCATGCCACTCGGAGTTGTTTTTATCTGGAATTCTCCCTTCCATGTTTCCTTTTTCATATTTTGACCACAGGTGACTCCCACCATGAAAGCAAGACTGTGGGTAAAGATGGACAGCTGAACCTGCAGGTGGTGGACACCGTGTGGTAGGGTCACAGCAGGGCACTACCCAGGTAGGAACTTCGGGGACATCAAGGACAAAGACAATCAAGGATCATCCAAATAACCACCCCCACAGGGTCAACATGAAAGATGAAAGTCACACAGAGGGAGGCTGGGCTGTACCCACCACAAACATACAAACTGTGGGGCTTGCTGGTCTCGGAGGGAGAGATGACCATCATATCCCCTAGCTGATGGGAAGTTCCATTTCAGACAGAAGAGTCTCTCTCTCTCTCTCTCTCTCTCTCTTTCTCCCCCATATATCCATGCATCTACACATCTATCAATCAGGAATACAGCAATGGATCCATCCTCATCCCATGTACCTGTCTGCTCATCCATCCATACACACCTACCTGCACCTACCTGTCACCTATTTAACCACGTGCTGTGCACTTATCCTCTACCTGCTCAGCCATCCATCCACCCTCCACACATCCATATATCTATGAATGCATAATCTACACACATGTGCATGACCATGCGTGTAAATATATGTGTAATACACAGAAAGATTAATATAAAACATAGAAGAAGCAACTGTGGTTAGCCCCCTTGGTCACATCTGGATCTATGTAGGTGTTTCTCCAGGGCAGAAAATATTTGGCCTCATTTTGTTCTGTTGAATTTGTGTACCACAACCATGCAAAAGCTTCCTTCATAGTAAACATGTTTTCCTCTAACATAACTGACCCAGAGTTGTCCTGATGAACTGAGTATCCAAACAGAAAAAAGTCACCTTTGGAGATGGTATGACATAAAATTTCACAACTCTCTAACCAGTGGCACTGGAACATGTTTCAGCTGCTCCTCTGTTAAGGCAACATGGACCTTGGTGACCTTTTTCTGTGGCCCGGGGGTATCAGGACCTGACCTCTGCCTCACTCCTCGCAGCCCTCTCCCTGCCTGAGAGCAGGAATCAAGCTCACTGCTGAGCTCACTCTTGTCCAAGTGGAATTAACTGGAAGTTGCTATAAAAGGCTGACTTTGGCAAGCTGGGAAAATGGATGTTTTGTGTCTCAATTTCTCCTCTTTTAAGTAACATCTTTTATAAAGAATTTATCCAGGCCTGTCCCTCATCCCCTGCCTCAGTCTATTTATAATGGCATTCCTGCCAGCCTCATCTTCCCCTTGCCCCTCTTAACATCCAAGTCCTGCATTATTCACATAGTCATCTGTCACCTGGGACCACACCACCTCCCACAG
Organism: Dinomys branickii; assembly: GCA_004027595.1. Taxonomy (NCBI): domain Eukaryota; kingdom Metazoa; phylum Chordata; class Mammalia; order Rodentia; family Dinomyidae; genus Dinomys; species Dinomys branickii. The sequence goes on from PVLD010006252.1 coordinate 55,052, forward strand.
TACCCAACAGGAGCATTCTATGCTCCCTGTCCCCAAGGCTGATCTCTTCATCTCAGTTCTTTAAAAAAAAAGATAAGCCAGGACCTCTTCGCTTGGTCAAATGATGCCATCTCCTTCCTGGAAGCTGCCTCCCCATCCCAAGAAGGTTGCTTTATGACACAGGCAGAGATGGGAAGTATACCTCTTAGTTCCATTACAACTGTGTACACTACATGCCAAGTCAGAACCCAGCCTAAATACCCCAGAGTCAGTCCTAGGAGACACCGGGAGGCACCCAACTCTGGGCCTGGCTCCATCCTGAGCTTCAGAGGGCTGCAGCTTTGTCTTAGATCTAGAAATTCAGAACATGCACTTTGGTGTCATGAAGTCTGAGGTTAGTACCTCGGCACCCCGTGACCACATTAGTCAGCTTCTCATCACTAGGACACAATGCCAAACATGCACAATTTAAAGGATTTAAGGTTGAATTTGACTCACAGTTTCAGGAGGTTCAGGCCATGATCAGCTGGCTCCAGGGCAGAAGGCTGTGGTAGAACAAAGATGTTTAGTTCGTGGCCTCTGGGAAGGACAGCAGAACAACAGCGCCAGGGATGATGAAGCCAAGGACTAGATGTAGGACCCAAGATCACACTTCCATGACCACCAGGCACACTGTGACCCCAGATAGCTCCCAAGACAATCAAGTTGGCAATCAAGTTTCACCATCACAGTGACCTTAGACACTTGGCCTTTTCTAGACCTCTTTGTCCTCACCTGTAACACAGAAATAATTACACCCACTGCAGAGAGTTCTACCAAGCATGCACAGAGCTGTTCCACACAGCCCCGCCTAAGGGGGAGCAAGCGCTCAGGGATGGGGAGATGGAGAAAGATCACACGGCGCCACGGACAGGGGTCGAAGAGCAACCATGCTGTCTGCAGCGTAGGGTCTAAGCGAGACAGCAGAATGCATGAGGCACAGCAGACCCAGATCCATCTCCTCTGGTTTAGCCGCAGTTGAAATATGAAGGGCCCTGCTGCCAGCACGCCCAAGTATTTATGGGGACATCCTACCTTGTCCAGGGAGACTTATGGGCTACATAAATACAAAGGATAATCCGGCAAATTCCAAGTTGTGCTAAAGGGCTGCAAATCAGTCATTGGGCTGGGTCCCAGATCTGGAGAGAAAGTGTGATTAAGTGTGACTTTTTTAAAGTTTTGTTTGGATTTATTCCTAAAAGCTCCTTTACCCAGAGCCATGAATTTCGTGTTGGCCTGGATAGCTGGCCTGTTGTGAATCAGAGACAGAGAATTTGAGAGGCAGCCTGAAGAAGAGGAAGCAGGAAAAGAGGGTGAGCCTTAACTGCAGGCAAAATGAAGTTTTGTCCCTCCTGTCTGTGAAGGTGGGCACATGCTGAGCAGGAGTCCTCCCCAGGACCTCGCCCTTGCAGCACCCTGGCCTGAACTGAGAAAGGCTTGGTGGCTGTCCCCTGCCCAGGCTGGAATAAGTGAATGGACAAATGGCAGAAGGGCATCAGAGACACAGGGCCAAGGGCTCAGATGCCCCTCTAGGCCCTGGCAGTGGGCAGAGTTTGCACTGGGACAAGGGCTCCCCTCTCTCTGGCATCCTCCCCTCCCTGGGCAGGGCAGAGGTGCTATGCTGGGTAGCTGGGATGACAGTGCCTGGTCCTCCTGAGACCCTCCAAGCAGGAGGACCCCAGCCAACTGTTGCCTGAGCCTATTTTCTGCTCTGGGAACTGGAAATGACAGCTTTCTAGAAGAATTTTCATGCAAGTGGAAGAGAGGCCTGGTGGTCCTTCAAGACCAGCCAGTACACTCCGACACCAATGCAATTTACTTCATACTATTGTAGTTGCCCCAGCAATGTCCCTCCAGGCTCATGGGCTGAAGGTTGTCCCGAGTTTGGCAGTGGTGGAACCTTTAAGAGGCGGGGTTAATGGGAGGAAGTGAGGTTATTGGGGCGTGGCCTTGACCCTGGTCTCTTCCAGTTTCTCTTTTGCATCCAACCAGGAGGCCAGTGGCTTTTTCCCATCACCACCCTACCACCACCAAAATGTGCCTATGCGCTAGCTCAAAAGTATTAGGGAAAAATGACCATGGAATGGAAACCTCCAAAACTGAGCCAAAATAAAACAGTTCTCTTCCTAAGTTGATTATTTTGGGGTTTTGTTATCGTCACAGAAAGCTGACTAATATTTGTAATTTGGGGGGATGATTAGGTCCTAATGGTGTTGCCCTTGCGAATGAGATCTGTGTCCTCACAGAAGAGGCCTCACTCTCCCCATGTGAGGACACAGTGAGAAGACACCATGTCCCATCCGGACGTCACAGTCATCACACAGTGGTCTTAGGCTTCCAGCCTTTGGAACCCTAAGCAGTTGGATTTCCATAACTTGAAGCCACTTGGACTAGGCTGTCTTCCTGTGACAGCCCCAGGAGACTGAGACCGGGGTCACTGTGAGGAGCTCTGAGTCATGCTGTGACCTCCATGGAAAGGGAAGTACTGAGGAGGGGACTGTTTGTCACTGTGCCTGATCCCAGCCTGTCCTGACTAACAGAACAAACAGAGGTCAACACCTACCACCAGGGACACTGGCCAGTGGCTTCCTACAGGACCATGGCTGGGGCCTTCTGGACCTGCAGAGGCCAAGCCGGAAGACCCCCTCAGGAAAAGAAAAGTGACAGCCACTATCAGATGGGTCCACATCTGAGCAAGAATCAGAGTCTGAAGCTCTGTCATCTAAATTGCCTAAGGAGAGACCGTTTATTAAAAGTTTTCCATAACCATCCCTCTGCTCTTTAATCACATACTCCTTTCTTCTTTCCCGTAACATCTTAAGCACATTTACTGCCTCTGCATAAAGGACTTGTGCTACTAATCATATCGATTTTACTATAATTAATTTTTAATGTATTTTCCAGGGTGTTGTGTATATACAGACCCAGATACTTTATCATATGTTAACATAGCCATTTCCACTCTTAAAGTGGGTTATTAAACGAGTGCTAATTTATTATTGCTTAAGATGGTGCGATGTTAACCCAATTATCATTTGCGCTTTGTCGTGTACACTTTGGAATGGGATAAGATGTTGATAATAGACTCAGTAAGATTAAATTTAACAAACGGAGTGCTGAATTGTAATAGCGGCTTGGCTATCTCCAGGCTTCCACCGCTGTCCTCAAGGTATGACTTGGAAGCAAACACTGTGCCCCTTCCGCTGGGGCTGGGCGTGGGGTTAGCTGAGGTCTCGGGCGAGGACTCCATTCCAGGACCCAGGTGCAGTTGGCTTCCGTGTCCCGCTCCAGTGGGAGCTTCAAATGCTAGGCCTTGGAACACTTTGCCAATGACCCATCAGCAGAAAAGGTAAGGACCGTGGACACTGGTCTGCTCAGGCTCCTATTTATCTGGAGAGGCATTTCAGGTTTGTGGTGGGGACAACCATAGGAGATGCTGACCAGCTGTGCCTCTTATGGGGGACTGAGTGACAGGTGTCATCTGTCTGAGGGCGGATGTGAACCTCTTCTGCCCTGTTAGTCAGGACAGGCTGGGCTCAGGCGCAGTGGCAAGCAGCCCCATCTCGGGACAGATGGCCCACTGGTCACAGGTCAGGTTGCCTGGCGCTGAGGTGGAACACGGATGGTGGGTCCAGCCTCATCCATAGACAGCACCCAGGCTTCACAGAGAAACTCATCACCCATTGGCAGAGCTGGACCGGGAGGCGTGTGCTTTGCTTGCTGGGGACCTCTGGGATGTCGTGTCTCCAAGAGGCTTTGCAGTTGACCTGATTGGGGAAAGCAGGAGGAGGGGCAGGGGCAGCCAAAAGAAACCCCGTCCCTTCTAGAAGGCAGATCCTACAAGCACCATAGGGGACCATGCTGTGGGGAGGTCACTGCCTTTCTCCTGCGGGAGGACCAGCTTGTCCTGCACACTGAGAGTGCACAGCCCCATCCCCAACAGAACCGGCTTTGTGACACAGAGGCAGGTGGGAGGGCTATGGCTCCCTGGCCACACTCTGCTCCCTGACAAAGCACCACACTCCACTGTGTAACTGAATGGGCTGAGAGCAGCCAGGCTCTGTACTCTTCACCAAGATGGATTGTAACTTGGGAAATAAGCCTCATTAAACCAATCTTCCTGCTCCTAGGACATCATGTAAGCCCTGGCTCCCATCCCCTCTGAAAGCCTAGAGTTGAGGGACGGGGGCAGGCGAAGGGGGCTGTACCCCTAGCCCCCAGTGTGGGCCCCTGGGTTTAATTCTGGCTGGCTGGCGGCTGGATTGCATGGGGTGCTTATTTATAATATTTACTTGGGGTGAGAGCAGCAGCCTGGCATGGGGCCATTTATCTTCTTCCTCTGGGGAACTAATGAGGAGCTAGGTTGCTAAATAATGCAGGACCCTTCTTGGCTGGCAGGCCAGGTCCCTCAGAAGCAGTTCTGAGTGAGCATGACTGGTATGGGGTATGTGGATCCAGAGCACAGAGTTTGGAGGGACTTGTCCTGCACCTCCTGTGGTGTCTGCGAGTGGCCCCTGTCCCAAGCTGGGGTCAGGGTGTGCAGGGTCAGTGCCAGTGCCTGGTTTCAAGCAGCACAGCCACTCTCTCTAGTGGGAAACCACCGTGGTAGCAAAGGGTAACCTGAGGCCCCTGGATAAGAGCCTGGTCAAGGTGGTAGGAAAGGTCAGGGTCAGCCACAGACCACACAGTGGACCTTGGGCCTCTGTGTGCCTCAGGCTCTGGCTTGCCCATGTCCTCCCTGGGGACGCAGGCTTGACTGTGCCATGTGTGTTCCTTGGCAGGGGCTGGGCAAAGTAGCACTGGAGTAGAAGCAGGACTCTTGCCGGGAATCCCCTCTGGCTGCACTCTGAGCCCAGTCCTGCCTGCAAAGAGCCCTGGCATGGCCCTGCACAGAGGTGTGCCCAGAGCCAACCCAGCAGCCCCCCAGATGGATGTCCACTTACCTGTGACCCAGAGGAGGTCTCCTTCCCCTTCTCTCAGGGTCCTGGGGCGGCCCCAGGTGAAGGCGAAACTACATCAAAGTGCTGGCTGCACACAGAATCCCTAAGGAGCTTTCAAAATGCCAGTGCAGCATGCCCACTGACCGAGGCTTCATGTCCCGGAGTGGGGACACAGGCACTTGTGTCAGCTTCTCAAGGTGGGCCCAGGGCAGCAGCACCAAGGAGGAACTGCTGATCTCGGCTTCTGCCCCAGCCTACCCAACCAGGAGCCCTGGGAGATGAGCCCATGGCTGCAACCTACACAATCAGGGGTCATAGGAGTGGAACCACCACCCTCAGGGACTTCCAGACCCCCCCAGCCTGCATGGGTGCCAGCAGTGCCCACCCGAGTGGACCCTGGCTCCAGGTGCAGGGCTTTCCTGGTGTTCAGACCCAATCTCGATCTGTGGGTCCAGTGAAGACCCCCACCCAGGCCAGTAGGAGGGAAATACTCAATGTCCAGGAACACAAGCTCCTCGAGGGTGGCCTCAGCTGTCCTGCTGTGTTAACGTACCCCATTTGTTTCTGCCTTGGGGCTGTGCACATGCCCAGACCTGTGTGGCTTTACCATTCTTTCTCAGTGTCCACATCCCTCCTCTGCAGTGTTCCCCAGTACCTGTCCCTACCTCTCTTTCTGTGCATCTTGGAGAGCGCAGGATGTTCCCTTCCCAATGGTCTCACAACCTATGACTACTTCTCACTCTGTCTAGCCAGTGTCTGACTGGTTCCTGGAGGACATGAGCCCCAGGAAGTGACAAGGGTCCCAGGGCTAGGGACACTGGAGTTAGACAGTAAGTGGCAGTCTGCTGAGTCCCAATACTGCACATCTTTTCTGTGAAATTTCACCTCCTCATAGGAGCAGTCCTACAGGTTGGGGGAACCACACATCCTGGCAGCAGGTGCCAGCCCGATACCCCAAGGCCCCTGCCGCATCTCTCCAGGAGAGACACTGCAGAGAGTTTGGTGTTCAGGGCCTTCAAAGCCCACTGCGGGTTTCAACTGTGCAGCCCAGATCTGGAGTCCAGTGTCACCATGAGCAGAATCAGACAAGATTCTGCGCACATCTGCCGGTGTCAAAGACCTGCAGCTAAGCTGGGGGTGAAACCAGTGGTGCTTCCAATGCATGGCCAATCTCAGCTCATCAGTGATCCTTTGGGATCTGCAGTGTGAGAGAGGATCAGAGGAGCAGGGAGCCAGGTACAGAGAGGCCACAGGCCACATAGCAAGTGCACCTTGGGGGTGAAGGCCCTGGTGCCTCCTTCCATGCAGTCAACTTTAGCAACAACCAAAACTCTGTTCCCAAGCAGAGAAAGGCTCACCACCAGCACATGCCAAAAGGGTGCAGAGACACAGGAATGGGTGTGGAGATGTGCGGGTGAGAACCCCGATTCCCTGCTGAGTTTTAGGAGAACATCATGGCCTTTGGCGAGGTACGCTTCCATGTTGCTGGACGAAATGATTCTCTGCCAGGGATTCTTCCCACAGTCATCCCAGGGAGGGGCAGAGTGGGTGCCAACAAGAAAACAGGACTCAGGCCTGCTAATGGTTTTGCAGCTAATGATGAGGACCGGGGCTTTATTGATGAAAATGTCACTGATAAAACACTAAACTGCTCTTCATGGCAGAGTAATGCTCCATTATGTACAAAAGCCACGTGCCACGTCTATTCATCTGCTGGCAAATGTGTGGCTGCACGTTGGTGCCATAATGGGATGAGAAATGTAAATCAGACCCACAAGCTTAAATATGAAAGGGCTTCTCTTACCTGAGAAGCCCAAAACATAAATAATTAAATATCAAAATGAAAAATGTTAGGAAACAGAGAGATAGATATTCTGCAACTGGGAAAGGGGCAAGAGATGGAAGGCGGAGAGAAGAGAGGGGACGGGACACAAGAGGAGTTGAGCTGTGTTATGCACATGTACCAGCTCCCCACGAGGAGGCAGTTATTAGGGACTATGAACACGCACTGAGAAAAATTAAGATGTAGAAGAAAATAAATAAATGAAATAAAGATACCAACCTGGAATACACAGTTTTGGCTAGGCCAGAGGAAGAGTTTTTCATGCTCTATTGCACTAAGTATATATTATATATTCTAAAATTAGTAGAAGAATAGATTTTTAAACATTCTTATGAAGTTAATAATTGGCAAAGTGATGATGGCATGTTCACCAGCTCGACTGAACCTTCCTGTGGTATAGATGAAAGAGCATACTTTACCCTGGAAATACATACCATGACTGTCAATTAAAATAAGTACATTTAAAACTTAACCTAGATATAAACATAGGAGAGTACAGAGGCGCTACCTGCTCAACACCAGGATCTGCCACCCAGGACGAACTGCTGCTTCATGGCAGGGTGTGTTGCTTGTTTGGGTTAAATCACAGAAACATAATATTTAGCCACAAAAAAGTATGTTTTCCAAGAAAAGGGGGCCTGAGTCCAGAGTGTCTCTGCTCCTGGGTACAGCCCAAGCCCTGGGCAGGTGCCCAGTGCAGAGCCAGGTGAGGGCATCCCCTTCCCACCCCCCTGCTCCTCCCAACTGCTGTCCCTTCACCTGCCACCTCTGAGTCATTCCAACCAACTTGTCACCTATCACAGAAACTAATTCATGACAGCCCTGTGCAGCCTGGAAGCTGTCCTCAGAACCAGTGAGCAGGAGCTGTGAGGCACCCCAGCCCAGTGGTCCCGTCCCGATGCTGTGGCCAGTCCCCTGGCAGCACAGGTACGGCACTTCCCTATGGAAGGCGATTAGCTGCCTTATCAGCAGGAGTCCCTCCATCAGGGTCCAGGGCTGGCAGGAAGTGTCTCCTCCCTGTCTGCCCCCATGGTTGTTCTTCTGTGTGTGTCAGTGTCCTGAGGTGCTGAGGGTCATGACGTCTGCGGATGACTAGAGGACAGGCGAGCAGGCATCCCCCAGACAACCTCCCTCGCTTCCCTACCTGGAGACAGACATTTCTTCTTTCCATTACTTTTCAAGAGCTCTTTTCAGTTTATTTTTTGCAAACTCTCCTCACTGTGAAAGGTTTGAGGAAGGAAAAGAGAAAAATGAACCAATCTAAATCTCTAGGTTGGTACACAATAAAATATCATTAGTTTGGACTTAGGGTAGGAAAACAGTCTAGATAGTACACCCTTCTCACTGAGGATTATTTCTAGAAGATTTCTTTTCACCAATTAACTCTCCTAGCCCGTCTGGGAAAACCCACTCCAGGCAAGAATCCCTGCCATTAATAGTGGGGTCAGTGCACACAGAGCAACCCTCTGACTCCCTCAGCCAGCCCCCTGGCTCCGTCTTCCTCTGTCCCTGCCATCCGCGCTTAGTGACCCTGTGTCTAACCTGCCATCTGAGGGAAGCTGAGCAGGTGGACCCTGCGACCCAGTGCTTTCTTGTCCTGTCTCTGGATTCGGAGGGTCTGATGGGTGTCAAGGAAACTTGGGTAAACAAGAGGACACTGGGGCTCGGTCACACATCAGGCGAGAGTCTGGATTAAAACAGATCATGGAATAATTAATTCATCACATCCCTTTGAGGTAAAATAAAGGGAGCTACAAAAGACATAGCGATTCAGAAAACATTTCTTTCTTTAAAGTTAATGGGGCCCACGGTTCTAAATGGAGCCATTTCCAATTCTCCCAGGTTTTGCTTGCTTTTAAACATGGTTCTCAGCTCCCAGGACAGCAATTAAATGTGTCAGCAAAGCTCCTACTTAGTGCTGCTGAAGCACTTAATTTTCATTAAAAAGATGACATTGCAAGCAATTATCAAGGACAATCCACATCCGTGGGTATTTATATTCATAAGGACAGACTGTATCACAGAGATGCATAAATTACCCAGATCTGTTTCTTTGCTGCCTCTAAACTCAGGCAGCACAGGGTTGGCTCGGAGTAGTGGCTTCTGGCCTTTCATGAGGACCACCACACAGGACTCTGCTCTGTGTGTTCAAACCACCATCCTCCCACACACACCATAGGCCAGCGTTACTCCCCAGCTGTGGTACAGACGGCGTCTCACTATGATCTGATTTCCTTCCATCATGGCCCTTTTAACATGTGTCCCTTAATCTAATCAGGCAACTTGACCAGACACACTGTGCCCTTCTCATCTTGTCAATTGGAGAGCCATGAGGGTTCCAGGCCATTTATGGCAACAGCCAGGGTAACCTGGAGCCCTGCAGCCTGCCAGGCACCATACAGAGAGCTCATATCAAATCCTAACAAATACACAAGCTGGAAAATGGTTGGAAGAGAATCTTATGCATAGTGCCTGATACTGACCATCACACAAGGCTCCACCAGAATCATAAGCTCTCATAGCGCCGACCCCAACCTCACACCAAAGCATTTTCACCCTGCTACTGTATGCTCAACCTCCTACTCTCCCCAACCTGGGCTTTAATCCTTGTGGCCATGATCATTGTATCAAAACATCTGATGAAACTCTCCTCATTTAAAAACCCTCCCTTAAAACCCTCCTTTAAAAACTTCTCCTTGCCTCAACCCCTTTGGATATGCATAGGCTTGACCACGCACACCTGGCCCCCTGCAGTGCTCACCCTAAGTAAATGTAAGAGGAATTAAAGAAACGGAACCATTTCCAATTCTCCCAGGCTTTGCTTGCTTTTAAAGACGGTTCTCAGCTCCCAGGGCAGTGATCAAAGGCATCACTGTAGTGCTTGCGTTATAAAGACACAGAAATTGAAAGATTAAATAAAGTGAGAATAGCTAGAAATGAGAAATAATGCAGTAAAATTCTGAAAATGAAAATACAGACACTAAAAGTAAAAACAATGGTATTTAACTCCGTAGAGAAGCTCCCCACATTTGCTGCCTCGGTTGACATGGAAATAGAAGGGATGAGAGAGGCGGTAGGAGGGGAAGTCAGGAGGGTTGTGGCGAACTCGCCAGATCAGATTCCCATGTAAGCACATCACCAAGTGCATAACCCAGAAAGACAGAGTGCAGAATGTGAGAAAAATAGCTAGGAAGCGGAAAGCTAGGAAGGGAACTTCAAAACCCATCTACCATGTTTCATAAAATCTAACACGATTGATTGAAGTTATACCAGCAGTATCTCATGAGCCTAGGGAAAAAAAAGAGTATTCCAATTAAACCAAGACACTCTTTCCTATGACTTGGAATGTTCAATGTCAACTTAGCTGAAAAGCTTTTTAAGAGTCACATAGACTTAATGAAACCCCTGTGCATGTTTAAAAAGGAAAATGTCAGCAAAAAAAAAAAAAAGTTTGGTTATATTGTCTTAAATCTCTGTAACTTTCAATGTCACTTTTTAATGGAAGCCACATACAGTTTGGCCCCATGGGCTGCCAAAAGAGCTGCCAATGGGACATTTGTGAGAGTTCTGACACTACCTTCCCTGGGATTTCTTCCAGGCTTCTAACAGTGACTGCATAGCTGTTGACTGCCTTAATCTTACAGGTGCTGGGAAACAAAGAAGATGTACATTTCTCCCTCAGTGGTGTATAAATAGTCTGTGGGCTCTCCACAGGGGCTATGATCACATAGTCTGCCACCAGAGATCACAACCAAGGTGACCTTGAACAGGCAGTGGAAACCACTTCATAACTGCCTCCCAGTAACAGCTGTTAGGAAACCACCAACCACCAGATGCACCCCATTTTCGTAGAGGTGTAAGTATGGAAAAAAGTGAAACTTGGAATTGAAATACAGTGACAGATGTTTCAGAATAAGAATCTAGAGAGGTGGTATTTCCAGAGGAAGGGACTAAGTTTCCAGAGCTGATGAAAGATACGAGTCTTCAGATGGAAGAGGCATCCCACTTCTGAACAGAATAAACTAAACTCAGATGTTTTCACACTCCCCCCAGCTGCTTATGTGTGTTCTGGCTGCTTCACATCTTTCATCAACCTTCGGTTATGTCAGTTTTTAAATTTTTTATTAGTATAGGTTTGCAATGGTGGTAATAATAATAATAATAATAATGATAAATACATTCATTGTGGGGGATTGGTACCTATTCCCACTGCATTTTGATCCTTTTAACTTTCTTTTCCCTTTTGCCTTCCTCCCTCCTGTCTCCCCTCCTTCCCACATCCCTCTCCCATCTCTACACACTCTACCTCCCTGCTTGCTGTCATCTGTCTTTTATTTTGCTCTTCAAATTATTTACTCTGTGGGTTTCCATCTGAGGAGAAACCATGACGTATTGAACTTTCTGTGCCTGATTTATTTCATTTAGTATTATGGTCTCAAGGTGCATCCATTTTCCTACATGACTTAGATGTATCCTTTATGGCTGAGTAGTGCTTCACTGTGTATATATTTTCTTTACCCATTCATCTCCTGATGGGTGTATAGGCTGCTTTCAAGATTTAGCTATTATGACTTGTGTTACTGTGAGAATGAGTAAGCATGTTGTTGCATTATGACGATGTCTTTAACTCTTTTGGGAAGGTACCTAAAAGAGGTACAACTGGATCAAGAGGAGTCTCTATTTTTAGTTTTCTGAGGACTCTTCTGCTGATTTTGGTAGTGATTGCACTTGTTTACGTTCACACTGACAATATAGAAAGAGTTCCTTTTCTGCACAACCTCACCAACACATATTTTTTGAGTTCTTGATGACAGCTAGTCTTTCTGGCATAAAATGGAACCTTACTATTGCATTGATTTGCACTTCTATAATGGTCAAAATTGCCAAACATTTTTTCAGTTGCCTGTCAGCAACTGTACTTCTTCTGAGAAGTGCCTATTCATTTTAATTGTGCATTTTTGATTGGGTCTTTTATTTTGCAGGGTCTAATTTATTTGAGTTCTTTATATGTGCTAGATATTAGTCCTCTGTCTGAGGAGCAGCTGAAAAAATGTTTTCTCATTCTGCATATTGTTTATTCACATTTACACACATAAAAGTGAAATACAGAACATCCTAGAGAAAGAAAAACATCCCACAAGGAACAATACAATGAGACTACAACTGTCATAAAAAAAAAATGTACAAGCACTTTAAAATCTGAAGGGAAAATAGGTATCAGTCTAGAATTTCACACCCAGCTAAACTAGCATTTTCAAGAGCAGGTGAAATAAAGGTATTTCCAGCTCTAGAAAGAATAAAATAATTTTCTTCATCCAGATCTTTGTGAACTAGAGAGCTTCCGTGCGAATTACTAAAGGGTCACTTCAGTGTTAAGGAATGTGAATCCAGAAAACAGTACAATACCAAAGACAATAAAACTGAGCTTGAATAAGGTGCATTTGGTGGGAATGTGACCCAGTTCTTACTCTGGTGACTTGTAGCTTATTGGACCTTGCCCATCGCTCCCTCCCCAACTCAGATGGGGGTTTGCCCAAAGAATGAGCTAATAGAGTGTACTTAATGAGAGTGCTTGAGAACGATTTAGAAAGTGAGAAAAAGAAGGATAACATGGAGGTAGCTAGAACATAAGGGCCAGTGGGACCTTATTGGCAACGCATAGCAGAACAACCTTATTAGAATTTTTTAAATGTCATCATATCTGCTGGATAGAAATGGATGAAAGGGAACAAGAGAAGACATGGATTTTCTGGAGCTCATAGAGCACAAAATGCTCCTGGAAGTAGCTAGCATGTGTCACCTCTCCAGGGAAAGATACAAGCAGGGACAATCTTCGACAAGTGATTTGTCCCTCTATCCTGTTTACCCTCAACAAAGAGTGGCTGCCAGATACCCAGGTTGAATGGAAATGGAAATCCCACCCAGCTTCTTGGGATAGCTACAGAGCCCTGACTCCTTTCCAACCTGTCCACTCTTGTTGTGGCAGACAGCACCTGTGAGCCTCCATTTTGCTCCAAACTCATATTTCCACATGCTTAAGTAGTTCATTTTGTGCACAATTAATTATCCAAAAATGCCAAACCTTTCTGTGAACAGAAGCCATTCTCCCAGTACTCTAAGCTATTAACCACTAATGGAGAAAATCAGGAATTCCAATTGTTCATACATTCTTCCTTTCCAACTCTTGCCACTCTATGGTAGAGAAGCTCAAAGGCAGTCCCAGGTCTACTCCTCCACCAGGCCCCAGCTGGCCACCATGAGTCCAGTTCCTTCCTGATGCTCCCACCTTGTGCAGTTTGTGCATGCTTTAACTTGGATTGGCAGGACAGAACTCAGCCCCAAAGCATCTAGACACTGGTGGGTCCAGCTGGTGTCTGTGAAGGGAAACCCCAAAACTTGCCCTCTGTTGGGGGTTCCAACATGCTTCCAATGAAGGAGAGAAATGTGCTCACCAGAGTCCAGCCTCTTCATCTCCTGGGAACTACTGGCACCTCCAGAGCTCACAGAAGCCTTGGAAAGAGTGTGCACCTGGGATGGACCACATCTCCTCACTCAGGACCTAGGTGACCTAGATGAGTTATTCAACTGCTCCTTGGAGGGCATGAATGCAGGGCAGGCACTTTGTACAACCTACAGTTTGTGTGGGAGGCAGCCAGCAACTGTGCAGGTGGTGCTCCCCAAGGGCACTGGCTGAGTCCTGCTGATGCAGGGACAGTGAAACTGCCCCATTTGAAGACTACACGTTGATAGCTGGTGCCCAAGGTGATGCAGATCAACCTGGAGGATGCACGCTTCATGGAATAAGCCAGACACAGGGCCAGATCTGTTCTGCATGGGCTCCTTTCAGCCTTTCTTATAATGGCACTGTCCTTACGATGAGGCCCCACCCACATGAACCAATCACCTTCCTGAGGCCCCAGCACTTGGATGGTTCAGTTTGATTGCATCACCTTGAGTGGTTTGGGGCCACCTCATAGGGAATTAGTAAAGCATACTTGTGGGTGTGCCTGAGGGGGTCATGGAGATGTGACCTTGAGTGCTATGCCTGGGCCCTCACCCATTTCTCTCTGTCCCCGCTCCTTACTCTGCTTCTAGATACCATGATATAAGCGTCCTTGCTCCACTACACTCTTCCACCATGATGCTTCTGCACTGGAGCCAACAGACTGTGGACTGAAGCCCTGAACTGTGAGCCAAACTGAACCTCTCCTCCTTTAAGTCGTGAAAGTTTGGTGTTGTGTCCCAGGGGTGGGAAAACAGATGAACACATTCCCTGACTTCATGGTCCCTTCCCTCTCATGATAGCCACAGTGGCCTCCTCTATGCTTTTCCACACCTACCAAGCTAGTGACCACCAGCCCATTAATCCCTGCCATCCTCCACCCTGGAGACCACATGGCTGCTTCTTCCCACCACTGTGCTCCTTCCAATGTCACCTTTCCATCAGTCGGCACTGATACCAGTGGACACTTCGGACACCCTGACCCTGGGGTGGGCATCTCCACATAGGATTGGGGGACATAGGCACTCAGACCACAATACCAGGTGTTATGGCTTGTGTCTAGATGTCCCCCTAAAGCTTCATGTGGTCATAGGTGGAGCTTTTTCAGAGGTGGCTGAATCTAGAGTGTGTGACTGATTCACAGTGCAATGCTAGGATTATGGGTGTGAGAACTGAGGCTGGTGATTACTAAGTCAGTCCACTGATTGGCACCACCCTAATCCCATTAGCCTGGATACAAAATAAGGGACAGGGAGAGGCTTGTCTAGTCCCTTGCTTGCTTGCTTTGCTGTCTTCAGCCCACCATGAACTATTTCTCCTCTATGATGCCTTCATCATGCTGCCCTGCCTTGGAGCCACCTGATTGTGGACTCAAACCTCTACACACTGTGAGCCAAATAGACCTTTCCTCAACTTTGAGTGTTGGGTATTTTGTCTCAGCAACGAGAAAAGTAACTAAGACACCAGGTGAGGAAGCAGCCAGGGCGGGTGCCACGGTGAAAGTGGTGAGCAGGTGGCTGGGATGTTGTTGGGCAGTGGAGGGGTGGACATCTTATTAAGTATGAGGTGAAGGAGATTTCTAGGAACAGCTGAAGACACCACAGGATGAGTCACCGTGAACTGAAATGAGGATGCCCCGGCCAGCCATAAAGATTTGAAGCTTTAAGGCAGCAGCTGGTGTTGACCTCATAATTCCACTTAAAGGAATTTATTGTAAGGGAATAATCATAAACTTGGGAAAATATCACAAATATGGCTCATTAAAATCTTGTTTATCATAAAAAATTATAAGTGTCTTACTTAGCCAGCAATCACAGAAGTCAACACGTGGGCAACAGGATCCAGGGCCCACCCTGGTCCCAAACTGCTCCTCCTGCCCACTTCACTCTAGAGGTGGGAAATGCAGGCTCTCGATTACCCAGACTCCCTGAGCGAGGGGTGGCCAGGTTATGAGTTTATGTCAAGAGTCACGAGGGGATGCATGCTCGAGTTTCTGGGGTGGCCTTTCCTTTCCCAGTACAAAGTCAAATGTCAAAGGGCACTCCTTAGTACTGTTCCTTTGCCACATTTTCTGTTGCATGCATAAATGCACTGCCTGGAGCTGTGGCAGCTATCTTGGGGCCATGAGGCAACAAGCTTAAGGAGGAAAAAAAATAGCACAGTATACTAAGAAAGGCAGAGTAGAAGCTAGATGATCCTAGGTCTTTGTTGGAATAATTGCACAACACAGAGGCTCCAACCACTGCCAACCTCCAGACTTATTATACAAGAAAAATAAATTGCTGTTATTAAGCCACCATAGCATGTGCTTGCTGACACTTGTAGCCCAAGTGTGCCTATGCATCTCCTTCCCTCTGCTTGTCCCCAGCCAGTTCTGCCTGGGTCTCAGGAAGAGGAATTAGAGAACTGGTGGCCAGAGATAGGAGGGGACAATTCGTGTTTCTCAGGACAGTCTCGACACACACCCAAGCCCCGGCTGTTGAAAAGAGACCCCTGGCACTCCCTGCAGCCAAGCACTGAGGGAGCTGAGTGCATAGTCTGCAGGCAAGCAGACCTTGCTCCTTGTGCTAGGCTGGTGCTGAGGTCACATGGTAAGTTAGCATTGGAGCTGCCATGTGTCATGGGGCAGGTAGGATTGGCCTGCCAGTGTCAGGCCTTGTGCAGCAAATGTCCCTTCATGGGAATGCAGCCTGCAGGCTCTCGGGTGGGCTGCGTGCCCAGCACTGGTACTTACTGCCCACCTGCTCCTCTTCCACACATGCACGAGGTCATCCTTATACCTGTCACCTGACGCAGGAGAGGGCATCATAGGTCACCCGCAGCAGAGCTGGTTTTTCTCTTACTTCATCCTTGCAGGGTGCATTTTCAGTATATGAGAGCCAAGCCATCTCTGTCCTCAGTCAGACCCAGGACTCTAAGGTCCCCAATCAACAGGGTGTCCTAGTGCCAGGGTATCCCCTGCTCGGGTATCACCCTATCGTCACCATCCACTTTCCTGGCACACAAACTACCCCACGTTCCATACCACTCAGGCCTAGGCATCCCCGATTCACTTGGGGACCCTTGACAGAATCAGAATGGAGGCCAGACATTAAGGAAAGATGGAGGTGTGATGAGGAGATGGAGTTCAGGAACCTCTCATGCTCACCTGTGCCCCTGGATTTTGCTGGGGACCTCGGTCCCATCACTCAAGCCAGGAGGTCCCAGGAAGTTCAGGTGTCAGTCACCCACCGGACCACAGGAGTCCACCAGCGTGGGCCAAGCCTGGGAGACATGGTTCCCATCTCTCTCTTTGTTACTACTTTAAACATGCCTCTTCCTGTGGCTCACAGAGGCTGGGTGACTGCCCAAGGTCACAAGCAAGCAACTGCTGGCAGAGCCTCCCTCCAGAGCCTGTGTCCTCCCCAGGGATGTTGTGCTAACCAAGAGATCCCCTGAACTCTATGGGGAATCTGCAGCCTATGGCATGCAGTCCCCACTCCTTGCCACCTCCCACACATGTCTGGGTGCAGGGGCTACCTGAGCGGGTGGCACGGTGACCGTGGACTTCACTAGAAGCTGGCTGTGGGGCTTTTTGCTCCAAAGGAGAAAAGGTTAATCTTCTGGGGGCCACTGGGGACAATCAGCAGCATTAACAAAATCACTGGCAATAATCTCCTCAAACCGTGACCAAAATGCAACCCCCCAAGGTGTGGAAATCCTAATCAGTTTTGTGACTCAGCCAGAAGAGGGGAACAGGGCTGCACCTGGCCAGCTCTGGGGACCCCTGCATTGCCCCCATTTTGCTGGTGATCCTTGCCCTGCTGTGGGCAGCTGTAAAGTCCGGACCCATCTTCCTTTCTAACACCCCATCCAGCCATGTTCCATCTCCAATTACCTTTTAGCCCCGAATTAATTAGATGGGGGGAAGCGGTGGGTGAGAACCGACAATGGTGACACTCAAGCCCATCTGAGGGGAACCTGACCCTGCTAATTATGTTTGCTGATTGCTATTTAATTGCTCGGATTCTGCGGGAAGGCACCACGCTTCTCCCGTTTAGCTCTGACATTTGTGAGCAAGAGGTAGTGGCGTGAGACTGAGTGACAAGGCAGAGCGGCTCTCCATTTCCCCCATATGTTAGCAGCATCCGGAAGCTGAGAGGGACAAGCAGGCTCTTCTACTATCCCCAGGTTCTGCCACTTCCCTGGGCATCCTGACCATGCAGGCTAGATCAGGCCAGAACCAGGGCATGGGAGGAATAGCTGTCCTGTGCTCAGTACCTCCACAAGCAAGTCCTCAACTTGGTCTCCTGCACATTTTGTCTTACCTAGTTCTCTGGAGGCTATAGATGACCCTAGGTAAACTCAGGCTTGGAGAGGGGTAAAGACCTTCCTGAGACACACAACCAGTCACCAGTAATGCCACCTCTGGGGCTCTGAAGCTCAGAATCTCCAAATGATCTTCTACCCTGCTCCTCTCTCGTGATCAAAACCAACACTGAGGCCTGGACACCATGCTAAGATCTGGTGACATATCTACTCGCTCCTTAACCACGCCTCAGCTTTGGATGCAGGAAGCTGTTGCCAGGGGCATTCACCAAGGAGATTGAGAAGTAGGCAGACAAATGCCACCTTGGAGTCACCCTGCCTTGGCTGGGAACCAACCTAGGAGTGTAACTTCCACTGGGTGGAGAGAGAGGTGTCTCGCTGATGTGGTCGGTCCTTGATAACATAGGGAACTGTCCCAGGAGTGTCAGGGGACAGGACAGAGCCGAGCTCAGGCCCCATAGAATCCTACACCTACTGCAGCTTCATTGCTCTCTCTGGGTCTCGAGTCTCGGGCTGTGAATAAAGTCAGGCAATATACAGCAAGTGGAGAACATGTATCCGGTGCCTGGTGGATGGAAATTCTCAAAAACATCCCTCTGACTTCCTAAGTGAGACAGCAGAAAAACCCCCAGCTCTATTCAGAAGAAAGGGGTCCGAAGGATGTCTCTGCTGCAACCATCCACTCTTGCAAAAAGGGAAGGGCACTGTCCCTTAGAACCAGTGGCTCAGGAACCTTCCCACACAGCAGAGTCTATCCTGGGAAGGTGTCTGTGGACTCAGGACACCCAGGAACACAGAATGCCTCAGACCTAGGCTGAGGACCCTGCGAGAGGCCAATGCCGCTGCCTCTCTTAGCCTGGGAAGGACACACGGGCCACCACAGGTCACTGCAAGGGAAGGCAGCCTCCAGAGTTTGGGAGCCCACTGCCCACCCCACCCTCACTCCTGATGAAGGTGGTTTGGCTGACACGGGGTGCTAGAGAGGAGAGCCAGGACCCCTGGGGCCACAAGCGCAGAGCAGAGTCATCCAAAAGCAGGGGGGATGGAGGGTGGCACCTTCCAGGAATACGGTTCAAAAAGAGATAAAGCAGCACCCAGCTTCGTTACTGATGAACAATAATTGGGCATAACCTTGGCCCAACAGTAGGGTGGGTTAATTATACTGAAACCCCAAATAAAATGCTCTCCAGTAGCAAATGTAATGTTGTAAGAGCGTAATGTCCATAATAAATGCGCTTTAGTATTTTATAAATGCCTGCAGGGACAGACAGGTAGATAGATAGATAGATAGATAGATAGATAGATAGATAGATAGATAGATAGAGGGAAAGAGAAGGAGAGAGAGAGAGAGTCCCAAAAATGTATACACACTTCAGGAAAACAAAAATTTGTATAAATATTTTCATACTAAATTTATCGAGCCATCATGAGATGAATACAAGTTACCTTCAGTCTCTACAGTGACAAGAGGTGCTCACAGAGGTGGCCATAAGCTTCCAGACGTGTATTAGTACAACAGACTCCTGCTTGGGTGATCTTGGTCACTGAGTTGCTGCACATGCACTGTCGGTTTCTCCTGTAAGGGCAGGCAGTGTGGTGGGCTTTCTGCAATATACCACATCCTCTAGGGACCCCCATATGAGGGTAACACCATCTGTTGAAAAAACATCATACTATTTTTCTTCTCCTGAACTGTGTGTACATTTTTTGGCAGACCCAAAATAATTTTATGCACGGTCTGAGATATTCATCATTTGAAAAGGTTGTTACTTCCAGTTCCTTCAAAGCCCCCAGCGGCGGCCCTTGGCTGAAATCCTTTCTTACCACCAAGGGGCGCTCGTGAGCCTGAACCAGGCAAAGCCCTCCCTGTTGCCCCGCTGGGTACTAAATAGGGCATTATTTTATTTTCTCAGCTTCCAACTAATACATGCGTGGTGCTCCTGGGTCTCTGCCTGGTCTTCCCTGCCCGAGACCATGTTTAAGGATTCCTCATGCTACGGAGGCACGATAGCTGCACCACTTTTGCACTCAGGGTTCTGTGTGTTAATGCACCAGGCTTTATTCAGCCACAATGGGGTTGGTGGGTGGCTGAGTTATTTCCTCAACTTTTCTCTTATGATTAAGATTGCCGTGAACAGTCACGGTGCTGGCATCCCTCCAGGGCTGCGCGGGGCACAGGGGACTGGCTTGTAAGATAAGGACGCATGCAAAAATAGTAGATGTCAAACTCTTTCTCGAGTGCTTGTGCCATCCACACTCACCTAGTAGGAACTGTCCATGTATGACAGGCCTTCTGGTTTCTGTCCTTGTCCTGTGTGTTAGTGAGGGTCCCAACAGGAAACAGGTCATCCCAGGAAGAAGACTTCATGAGGGATTGCTCCCCAGAGAGGGGCAGGGTTGAGATAGAACTGACCCAGGAGCGACAAGGTACCACCTCAGGGAAGGCACCAGAGGGGAAGATGTTACCAGCAACCAGCGACTCTCAGAACCTGGAGGAGCCTGTCCCCTTAGGTGTGGAGCAACTCAGCCACCCAGCCAAGGACAAGAAGTGTTCTGAGCTCTCTTCCACCACGGAGTCTGCACCAACCAAAGCAGCTGGTATGGACCAGGCAATGCAGCCCCCAAAGCAGAGTAAGGCGTGGAAGTGTTGGGCAAGGTGGAAGAGAGCCAGCCCAACAGACTCTCCCATATGTGTTGACACTTTGGACATGAGAGGATTACTGATTCAGACTTTAATCTGCATTTCCACAGCTACTAACAACAGTGAACATCTTTTTGTAAATTTTATAGGTGATTCATGACATATTCTCTATGAAATGGCCCTTCGTGACATTCACTCTCTTTTCTTTCAGATTCACAGGATTTCTCTGTGTCTTCCAGATACTAAACATTTATCAGTTCTGAGAGTACTAAGCATCCAAATGGTGACATACCTGTGTCTTTGGGTAAAAAGAAGTATGTAGAGGTTAATATTGCCAGTTTATCAGTCTTTTCCTTTGTGTTTTATTTTATGGTGTGTGTGTGTTAATGATGTGGTTTGGGGAATTATCTCCCCCCTGAAGTCATAATTCCATTCATTCGTTCTATGCCCTCCTTAAAAGTCTTTTTACAGTACTGAGATTAAACCCAGAGCCTTCACACTGAGCTACATCCCCAACCCTTTTTAAATCTGTTTTTGCTTTAAACAGGATCTCACTAAGTGGCTAAGGTGTCCAGGCTTGGCTGGAATTCATGATCCCCTGTATCTTTACTACCTTCTCATTTCTGGGACAGAATATCTGACACTGGTAAATTAAAGGAAGGGTGGCTTATTTAACCTCAGTTTGTAGAGGTTTCAGTCCATAGTTGGCTGGCTCTAAGGCAAGGTGGCATGGCAGAGGAGAAACAGTCCATGGCAGGGAAGGCAGGAGGCAATGAGCCACAAGGCAAGGTGGATATAGCTGGAGATATACATAAATCCATCTAGCCACACCCACAGTGGCCCACTTCTTCCTACCAGGTTTCATCTCCCAAGGTCACAGCCAGCTCTAAACCCACCAGTAGACTAATCTAGAATCACACAACCACGATCCAGTCACCTCCCCCAAAGTCCCACCTCCAAGTGCGTGAGGCTTTGGGGGGATGTCTAGAAATAAGCCGTAACACCCGACTTCAGCCTCCCAGAGGGCTGGGATTATAGGCATGTGCCACCACACCCAACTTCTTAAAAGTGTTAAAGTTACTCTTTGCTTTTGAGTGCCTGATCCAACACATATTAATGAATGTCAAGTGAGAGGTGAGTAGGTAATTTCATATTTCCACAAGAATAAACAATTATTTCAACATTATTGATTATCCCTTTTCTTGTCTTGTCATATCCTTAAATATGCAATACATCTTAGTTGACTTAAGTATTTTAAAGATTTCAGCAATTTCCATAACATCCAGTACAAAGAGCTGGCCTATCTTTCACAGGATGTATTCTCAATAATTTCTTATTGTCACTGTTATTTGTAAATTACCTTTGTTTAAGTATAGGGTTAAACTGATTGTTTCTGGTTTACACAAATGCAATTAACTTACTTATTGATCTTGTATCAAGGGAGGTCACGTAAGGTTATATAAGATCAATATAACCTTTAACAAGGCTCACTAGCTTTATTAAACTCTACTTAATTTGTATAATTTGACTCCAGATTCTTTGATATTTTTTCCAAAAGTCTAGTTCTATACATGGTGATAGTTTCATCCCTTTCTTTATGATCTGTATATCTTTTATCTCCTTTTCTTGTCTTATTGCACTATTTAGTTCCTACATTGCAAAGATTAATAGCAGGGGTGATGGTGGGCATTCTTGGCTCGAAAAAATAAATGCTTTCAGTATTTTTCCATTGGCTCTAATGTTTGATTCAGTTTTTAAAATCAGAATCTCTTATTTAGGTGTTTGAATAAGAAGAACTTTGGTCACCAGTGAACATTGAATTTAGGTGAAGTTTTCTATCTACTGAACTGGTCACATCCTTTCTTCCTGTTTAAGTTATTAATGTGGAAGAAATAAGTTTATATGCTTTCTATTTTTGCTTTGTGGAACAAAACCCACTTAGTCACAAAAGACTGTCTACTTTATACCATGTGCTGTACTTGGCTAGCATAGTTTTAGGACTACTGCATTCATGTTAACATTTGAGACTAGCCTATAATTTCCTTTTCTCAAATTGTCCTTGTTTTGATATCAAAATTACACACCTCTCATAGGTTGATTTTGTAAAACTATTCTCTAAAAATCTTGTGTGGGAATAATAATATCTATTCTTTGAATAATAAAATCTGAATTTCAAACTTCCTGGCTCTGCTGTATTCTTCTTAACAGTATTTTAAACTAAATTCAATTTTCTTAACAGTTATAGGAATGTTCCAGTTTTACATTTCTCTCTGGACAGTTTTGGTAATTTATACTTTCTAAGGATTTCATCCATTTTGTCTAAGTTTTCAAATTTACTGGATCAAAATTGTTCATAATATTCTTTTATGATCTTTTCTCTCTTTTTCCTATGCTGTATCTAACCCCTGCATGATATATTATGGAATGAAGTAGGTCAAAAAGAAGCCTATAAAATATGCCAAGTTATAATCCAAGAGCACAAGAGTGTACTGCTGAGCCATTACTTCTGAATAATTAGTTATGTTTGTTTTCTTCTTTCTGCTTTGAGATTGCAAGGAGACCTCATTATCAGGTTTGAGGCAGAGAAAGCCCTGATGAGCTATGCTGAGCACAGCACAAGACTCGACCATTGGCCTCTGGACCGCTCTGGCACCCATGCCCTCCCACAGGCTCTTTGACAAGAATCAAAACACAGGGTCCACACATGGGACCACCCCTGCACTGCAGCCAGGAACCCCGTGATGCTGAGTCCTTGGCCATTCTCAGTTCCTGAGGTCAGGGAGCCATAGAGATCTTACCTTGCCTGAGGGTGCTGGAGTGGGGTAAATAACCAACAAATGGAGTTGGAATTAGGCTACAGAGAAGCCTGCAGGTCTCACCAAGGTCCCAACACCACATGTGACCCTGTTTAAACTGAGGGCCATGGGAATGGGTTGGCTTTGCAGCCGGTGGCTGAGATGCCCATCTTAAGTATTTCCCTGCATTCTGTGTACACAACAGAACTCCCGTGGTGAAAGCTGAGATGCAGGCCCTGCCACTCAGCTGTGGCCTCAGTGCAGGTCCCCTCCAAGACCCCACCCATCCTGCACCTCATTCAAAGGACTTTTACTTTGTGAGCTGATTCAGGGTCAGGATTGTCAGAGCTCCTGCCTCTACTGGGGTAATTTAGGTCAGGAGCCTATTTTCCAGACTGGGGCCTTTTACTGACCTGTTTATGTATTGATACCAGTTTGCAAATCAAGTGGCCTTCAAGGACGGCTTTTTTATTTTGTTCCAAGAACCTCATGATCAATTAGCCACATCAAGGACCTCTGATTAACAAACTGACTCATACTTGATGGATAACCAGTCCCTTTTCTGTGATCACTAAGAGTGGCCACTGGCCTCAGTTTCCCCAGGGTGTCTCTTCCCAATCACCATTGTGGTGAGAATTTTACAAACATGGACAATGCCTAAGCAGTTCTGTTGGGGCCTCCCTAACTGAAAGATGTGCCAGCATCGTGGTGAAGGGTGTGTGGTGCCAGCCCTCTCAGGGGTATGCGTGCATGTGTGTTTGTGTGTGTGTATGTGGGGGGGGGGGGGGGGGGGGGCTGGTAAGACAGGATGACCAGTATGATCCACTCCACATTCCCACCTCCCTTTATCCTTTATCCTTTATCCCTGCCTGTATCATGCCAAGGCCAGGCATGTCATCTGCTGTTACTAAGAGCTATTTTTGAGCCCAGGCTCACAATGACCAGCAAGAAAATGATTCAATCCATTACTGGCTGACCAGTCTCAAAATCACATCTATACTGTGTTGAAGTTTTTCACATAAAAATATGTGCCCCCGGTTCCTATGAACGTATCCTCATTTGGAAATATGATGCAAGCAAGCTAACACGAACCTATATTGTGTTAGGAAGAACCTGAGCCTGGCTCTAGCGTCCTTATCAGAAGAGGGGAATTTGGACAAAACCAGCAGGGAGCATGTGGAAAGATTACCTCATGACCACCAGGGATGCGACTAAAGCAATCTGTCTATAAGCCATGGACTCCAGGGTGTGCTGGCAGCTGCCCAAATCTGCACAGAAGCAAGAAAGGATCCTCAGAAGTAGCATAACCCTGCCAACAACTTCACTGTGGACTTCTGAGTCTCTGGAACTAGGGTAAGATGGATCTTCATTGTTCAAAGCAATCCAGTTTGTGGTATTCGTCACAGATGCCCTGGAAAAGGAATTCAGCATCTTCAACTCACAATATCTGCATCGGAGCTTATAAACTGGACCCAGTATGAGCCGTGTTCTTCCTCCTTGGCTCACCACCTTTCACTTTCAGCTCTCTCTCCTCTCTCTCTCCCTCTCTCTCCCTCTCTCTCTCTCTCTCTCTCTCTCTCTCTCTCTCTTTCTCTCTCTCTCTCTCTCTCTCTCCTTCTCTCCATGGCAGGCATTAGCAAATTCCTGTAGCTCTTTCTCAGAGTAATCCTCCTACCACCATTTTATCTTGCAGCAGGTCTCCTGGGATGTGCCTAAGTCTGAAGGCAACCTGGGGAGTGAGGGGAGCTTTTAGCCCACTGTTGCATACTAGGAAGCTTCCTCACATGGGGAGGAAGGGTGAACCCCAGGA
>PVLD010006252.1:80008-102593 GCA_004027595.1 Dinomys branickii
GGGGGGGGGGGCGCAGACTCTCTCACATATCCCTGGTCTCATATCTAAGTTTCTGTTCTTTCCTGACCAGCGTCCTACATATTCCAAGGAAAACTTAGTGAAGCTGGCAGAGCAATTCAGCATAGTAGATCTAGCTCTCCGGGACTTGTTGTTACTGTTCTTTATTAGTTTGTTTTCTTACTTCTGCTAGCTGAAAGGGAGTCACAAAACTATGTCTCCAGCTGAATATTTGGAGTTTTGAGTTTGATGGTCTCTTTTCTCTAATTGTTCTGCATAGCAGAAATGTCCAGTTCACCCCAGAGCCTTTAAATTGTTCCTGTCACCCTGTTTTATGGTAATGCTGATGTGGTCCTGCCCCCTCCATATCCTGGTTCTGCCAAGCATTGGATTCCAGGCCATAACCAGCCATGATTTAGTTAGCTGCATGCAATGGGCCACTACGTTTTCGGTGAAGGGTATTAAGTGGGTCTTCCCTGCTTTTTAGCCCGTCATGGGGCTATGATTGCTAATGGCCCCAACTACCCAGCCTCTTCCAGTGGTGCTACAGTGTCTGCTGGAGGAGGGTAGGTCTGACCAGCTATGGAGAACTTCCCACCCTGCCTTGCGGCTAAATGGGACAACATGACCGAGGGACAGGGTGTCAGCAAAACTGATGCCTGCAGCTACTTTGTCACATTCCCAGCTCCTCCCTCCTCCTTTCCCGGGACTTGGAGATGAACTTTGACCCAGCAGCCAAGTGTGGAGAATAGCAAAGCCTTCCCAGCGCTCAAACTATTATAGGAGAGAGAAATGAACATTTGTCTTTTTCAGCCTCTGTCTGTTGGGCTCTCTTAAGGATGGCATCTTAGAGCCTCTCCAGGAGCAGATATAAATCCTCACCCCATCCCTGAGGGTCTCTTGACTCCACTCCACGCCAAGTATCAATTCATACATCAGAATCCTTGGTAGCAAGCACAGCACCTGACTCTAGAGAAATTCAATGCATGCAAACTCACGCCTATAGGAAGAGAGGACACACTTCCAAAGTCTACAGAGATGTGAAGGACCAGGTTTTCACACGGACAGAAGCCAAAGGAGCCACAGAGGAGTGGGCAGAAAGTCAGCAAGCAAGGTCACCCAACCCGCAGCTCTCCTCTGCTGAGAAGCTGACTCTGAATCCTCCCCACAGCCTGTGTGTTGCTCCGCACTGATTCAGAGACCTGCAGAACAGCAGCTCATGGGCCGAGTGTGGTGCAGGGGTCAGGATAGGACAGCTGCCTGATAGAAACCGAGACCCCACATGGAACCAGACCAGACCTTCTGACATGAGAGAAGTCTTTATCAGGGGAGGGACAGAGTAGCAGGCTACCTAGCGGACCAAGGTAGCCCCGAGCTGAGGAAAGCGTGGGCCTTTAAGCTTTTTTTTCTGGCGGGGGTGGGGTGGGGTAAGGAGATGTCGCTGGGCCAGAACAGGCTGAGCCCCAAGCAGCAGGGAGGGCATCCAGGCCAGAAACCTGAACGACAGGAGTTGCCAGTGTCAGAATGACCCGAGCAGGTGAACTGCCAGAGTGAATGAGGGTGAGGATAGCTTTTGTGGCCGAGGGGAACTGAAGTGGAACAGGTAAGGGAACGAGAGAAATATTGAGAGTTAAAGTTTTGCCACGAAGGGGGTGAGGTTGGCTGCCTTTAGACTTATCACTGCCCTTGAGCGCCGCACTCAGTGAAAGAGTCTCCACAGAAGAAGGGTCCCACAGGAAGTCTGTGTCTATGGGGACACAGTTTAGAAGCACATCCATCCCAGCACCCAGGGTTATACTCATACCCAAGGCTGGGATGATTTGGAGATCCACAAATTCTTTCCTTAGGAAAACAGAAAATGTTCAAAAATCTGAATTGCTATATTAAAAAGTAAAAACAAGACAGGTTTTGGGTCCCTGTGAAGTCGTTGTTCTGAGAGAAGCTGCTCCAGGAAAAAGCCCAAACGTTGCTCCCAAAATGTCTCCAAGGAAACAACTATGATCCCCATGAGGGCACCTGAGCCCTGGCCTTGCCCTCAGCAAGCAAGCTCAGAAACCATCGGTGTTTCTGCCTTCTTGACACTCACCAGCACCCCCTCAGTACACCAGGGTACCGCACTCCAGGGAAGAATATAAAGACACAGGGGCCACTCACGTCACTCTCAGGAGTGAGTCCTGGAAAAGATGGACAAGAAGAGATGATCATAGTCAGAATGCTGTCTGGTGATCATGGGCTTGGAAGGAGGTCGGGGGAGACTTGGGAGAGATACTCCTTCCTAATCCCGAAATGCACAAAATCCCCACAAAAGCCACTGAGTTTGATGGGTCAGTAATTGAGAGAATAAATAAGGAGATCTGCTGGAAAGCACTGCAACAGACTGTGCATTACTTAATGGTGGGGATGCTGTTGAGAAATGCTTTGTTAGGCAGTTTTGTTGTGACTTACATGTACTTACATGAGCTGAGATGGCTAAGGTGTCGTTAGACGGTATAATTCTATGGGGCCACTGTGGAATGTGAAATCTGCCATTGATCAAAACACCCTTATGTAGAGGGTGTAAGAACAGAAAGGGGGACTTGAGGTAAACTGGAGGGGACTGCAACGCGCTCACTACTGGGGATGGGAAAAGAGAGAATGCTCAGAGGGCTACTGGCTTCTGGCTTGGAGCACAGGTGGAAGGAGATACAGCTGCCCTGCCCCCAGGAAATGTCTCCGGGACTTACTTTCTCTTTCTCCTTCCTCTCTTTCCTTTACTCTTGGGACTAAGGTCCACCACCATGGCCAGTTTTACAAGGACTCTGCTCTGCAGGCAAACCCTTCAGGGGTCCAACACAGCCAGGGCCACCTCGGAAGAGAAATCTGTCTGATTCTGGGGGCCAGAGCCAGGAAGCAAATACCAGCCACACCCTCCAGGGGCAGCCACAGGGATATCCACCTGCCTCTTCCTTCCATCCTATTTCTTGGCTGCTTCTTAACTCAGCCAAGGAGAAGCCTTGTTAATGATGGGACCAATCAAACCCCAGTGGACTTCTAGAGAAAGCACACAGACACATGCAACCTGTGAGATCAGTATGAGTCTCCCATGGGTGATGACCCCCAATTCCGACCAGTTCTCTGCTCAGGTCAGAGTACAGTCCCAGGCCTGGGCCCATCCTGTGTCTTCACTGTCATCTGCATGATTCACTCCATCTTGTAATGCCAAAAAGGTTACCTTATTTCCACATTACTGCAAGGATTTCTTCGCTTGTCTTGAAGGATCAATTTAATACTTCAAGGCATTTGAAGTTTGGACTGATTATTAGAAGGACTGGGCAGACATTTCTCCACGTATTAGCTTCTGCAACCTACAGAAAAGTATTGTCATCAAAAGATCCATCAATGGCTCCTACAGTATTGAGGATGGTCCACTAAACACTGCAGAAGTGTCTGCTGATGGCCCCTGGAAGTGCTAATTACAAGGAACCACTGTACTCACAAGCAGGGTTTGAGTTACTGCACATACTTGGAAAGAATAAAAATTTGGCTTCATTTAAGAAAAACTATATTCTACATAAGAATTTTATTAATGTTCTTCCTCTGTTCCCCCATCAAACCCCTCAGGTTGGTGAGTTGGAACATGCATGCAAGTATATGTAATTATTCTCTGCTTTGTGAAAGAATTCTCTTTAGGAAAACTTGGCATAATTACAGACTCAGCTACACCCATGAGACTTTCAGTCAAAATTCATTATAAGCAACAAAGAAGATCACTGTAACAATAAAGAAATCTATTCATAAAGGGGTGATAATTGTAAATACGTATGCACCCAATATTGAAGTACAGAAACACATAAAGCAATCATTAACAAAACTGAAGAGAGAAATGGGTAGCTCTGTAACAGTAGCAGGGCACTTCAAGACTTCTCTTTCAACAATGAGGAGATCATCCAGACAGAAAATCAATAGCAGAATAGTGGACTTTAACAACACTGTATATCAAATGCACCTAACAGACATATAGGGCACATTCCATCCATTACACATTCTTTCCAAGTACACATGGAACATTCTCCAGGATAGATCTGGTGTCAGGCCACAAAATAAGTCTTGATAAATTTAATAAAATTAAAACTATCAAGTATTTTTTCCAACCACAATGGTATAAAACTAGGGAGAAAATAACAGGAGGAAAATTTACAAAAATATAGAGATTAAACAGTGTATTGCTGAACAACCCATGAGTGAAAGAAAAAAATCAAGAGAAATTAAAAGTACCACCAGGCGTGGTGGTGCACACCTCTAATCCCAGCACTCAGGAGGCTAAGGCAGGAAGTTTGTTGAGGGTTCAAGACCAGCCTGGGTTACAAAGTGAGCTCAAGCCCAGCCTGAACTGCATAGCATAGCAAGACCCTGTCTCAAAAAGACAAAAGAAGAAAAAAAATTTAAAAGTACCTTGGAATAGATGAAAATAGAAGCACAATACCTCAAAAAGTTATGGGGCTCAGCAAAAGCTGTTCTAAGAAAGATGTCTACTGTAGTAAATTCCCACATTATGGGAAAAAGATAAACATCTGAAATAAACAACCTAACTTTATACCTTTAAAAAAACAGAAGAGGAAAAATATTAACACAAAGGTGGCAGAAAGAAGAAAACAAAGGTTAGAGCAGGAATAAATGAAACAGACTCAAAAGACAAAAGATTGACAAAACTAAGTCAACTTTTGGACAAGATGAAATTGACAAACTTTTAGCTGTACTAACCAAGAAAAAAAGAAATAGGATTCAAAAGAATAAATCATAAATGAAGGAAGAGGCTACAGTTGATACTGCAGAAATACAAACAACCATAAGAGACTCCTATGAGCAGTGGTCCTCCAACCAACTGGATAACCTAGAAGAAGCTGAATAATTCCCACAAACAAAGAACACCCTATCCATAATGAATCGTGAAGAACTAGAAAATCTAAACAGACCAATCTAAACAGACCTTGTCTATTATCAAGGGCATAGGCTCGGTAACCAAATACCTTCCAACAAAGAGAGGCCCAGCACCAATACTTTCATGGGCAAATTCCACCAAGCATTTAAAGAATTAACACCAAACCTTCTTAAATCCCTCCCAAAACATTTGTGCTTTGTGCTTCCAAAGCACAAAGGCAGAGACGATACTATGAGACAAGAATATTATAAGCCAATAGCCCTGAGGAGTGTGGTTGCAAAAATCCTCAACAAATAGTAGCAAATCATATTCAAGCTCCCATTAAAAGCATCATTCACACCTTCCTCAAGTGGGATTTATCCCTAGGGTGAAAGGATAGCTCAGCACACACAAATCAGTAAGTGTGACACACCACATTAACAGAATGAAGGGTAAAAGTCTTCTGTTTCAATAAGTGCAGAAAAAGCATTTGGAAAAATTCAGTATCCTAGCCAGGCATGGTGGTTCACACCTGCAGCCCCAGCACTTGGGAGGTTGAGCCAGGTGAATCACCACAAATTTGAGGCCAGCCTGGGCTACATATGGAGACCCTGTCTCAAAAAAAAAAAAATCCATATCTTTTTCTCATAAAAATCAACTGTCAACAAATTAGGTGTGGAAGGAATGTACTTCCACATAACGAAGCCACAGACACATGGTAAGCTCATGGTTAACCTCATACTCAGGAGGAAAAATCTGAATAACCTTCCCTGAGCTCAGGCATGAGATAAAGGTGAGCACCCTCACCATTTCTGTTTAGCACAGTACTGGGAGTTTAGCCAGAGCAATTTGATAAGAAAAGACAAAGAAGAGGAGGAGAGGAGGGAGGAGAGGAGAGGAGAGGAGAAAGGAGAGGGTAGGGAAGAGGGTTTTTCAAGGGGAAACAATACAATACAGGACACTTATAAGATTATTTATGATAGTCACCCAAAGAGTCACATACAAAAAGAGTACAGGAAATCTGTCCACATACTAAATACCAAAGAATCCAGCTGAGGGCCTGGATCCCACAGGGATGTCCTACATGAGTCCGGCAGAAGACCTAGAGCCCATCACAGTGCCCCCACAAGTCCAACTGGAGGCCTAGAGCCCATGACAATGTCCCATACAGGCCTGTTTCATGCATCTGCACTGGGAAGGCCCAAAGGTCAGTGGTGGAATCTAGGAAGCCCGTGCCAGCGGGATGAAGGGTCTGTGCTAGCAGGCTGAGGGATCTGCACTGAAGCCAGGAAGCAATGCTCAGAACCAGAGCTCCCCCAAAAAGTACCTCAG
The DNA here is from genome assembly GCA_004027595.1 of Dinomys branickii. Lineage (NCBI taxonomy): Eukaryota > Metazoa > Chordata > Mammalia > Rodentia > Dinomyidae > Dinomys > Dinomys branickii. The sequence goes on from PVLD010006252.1 coordinate 86,235, forward strand.
CCGCCCTCAGCAACAGTGAGGTCCCGAGCTCCTTGGATGATGAGAACAACTGAGCTCCCATCAGGAAAGCCCATGTGACGAGCTTCTCTAGGAGACCAAGCAGCGCACCATCTTCCCCTCTGGAGCCAGGAAGTGATGCTCAAAGTGAGGACCAGAGCTCCCCAAAGTGAACCGAAGCCATTCTCAGTGACAGTAAGGTCCCAAACTCCTTCAAGGAAGAGAACAACCAAGTCCATCAGGAAAGCCAGCATGACAAGCTCCTCTAGGAAAGCTAACAGCTCCCTACAGCTTCCCAACAGCAACCCAACAGCTTCTTCCTCTTCTCCAGTTCTACCTCTTACGCCCCTGGCAGCAGTCCCCAGGTGGGCTCCCACTCCCAGCACCATGCTGGTTCAGTTCAGCCAGGGATAACAAGTTGACCACAAGGTGTCAATTAACCACAGACTGTGAGAGATCAGTACCTGAGGTGTAGGCTACCAGGTCTCTGGCATTTGGTTATAGCAGCCGGACAGGGCTAGGGCACCACTGTTTGGGCAGAGGGAGACAATGGGAACCCTCATAGAGACAGCAGAGAGCACAGGGAGCTGGGTGAAGTACGTGTTTTATAGGCGTGGCAATGCAGTAATGCAGTGCACATTTGACGTCACAGTGACAGTGACAACTGGAGTGAAGATGAGGCTACAGCCAGACACCACCAGCACTTACAGACATCTCCACAGGCCAGGCATTGTGCATGTCCTCCCTGAGCATAACAGCCTGCGGTGACCCTAATCCTCTCTGACACCCAAGAACCCTGGAACAAGAAGCTGTACATCAGGCTCCAGGCCCGCCTGCCCTGCATTGTGTCACAACACCTGCTGGACGAGACTAAGACAGAAACAGCTGAGGGAGAAATGTCCAGACCCAAATGTTGTGTCAGGACTCAGGCTCCTCAGGCACAAGAGCCTCACTTCACAGAGGAAGCCTTCATTTTACAGAGGAAGTGGGAAGCCCCGTGCACTCAAGGGCCACTTAGCTCACAGCAAGCAAAAACAACCACTGCGTCTCAGCTGCTTTCCTATTGCTGAGACGCAAGACCAGTGCCCACAACTTAAAGGAGGAGGGGTTTACTCAACCTCTAAGGAAAAGCAGGATGGCAGAGAGGCCTGGGGAAGGAAAAAGTGCTCAACACATGGGGGCCAGGAAGCAAGAGGAAGGGAGGAGCCAAGGACAAGAACACACCCTTCCCAGTCCTGCACCCAATGACTCATCTCCAACCAGGCCTCCTGACAGCACAGCCAGCTGTGGACTGGATTTATCCACTGACAAGTATGGTGTCACCACAACCCAGTCATTCCCACCCTGCAAAAAGTCTACTTCTGAGCACATGAGACTTCGGGGGCCATAGTGGATCTAAACCATAACATTCTGTCCCTGGGGCCCAAAATGTTCATGTGTGTCTATCTACAGAAAACACATTTAGCCCATCTCTAAGCATCATCAGTCTTAACAGTTCTAGCACTGTCAAAAAGTTCAAGCCCAAAGTCTGTTCTAAGATGGAAGGGAAACTCTTAACTGAGAACCCCTGTAAAAATCAAAAATATACCGCCAATATACAGTGGCACAGGGTCCATATTCTCAATCCAAAAGGGGGAAATAGGATAACAGAAAGGAATCAGACCAAGCAAAACTGAAACCCAGCGGGGAGCCAACATTAAATTCTGTAGTGCCACATCCAGTATCCAGGGCAGGTTATGGTGAGATGTGAATTCCAAAGGTTTTGGTGAGATGTGAATTCCAACCCTATGGTGTTGCTGATTACAGCCCTTGTGGCCTCTCTCTCAGACTGGTCTTGCTCACTGTCTGCAGCTTTCCTCAGCAGAAGTTCAACATTTGTGGCATCTCCAACTTCCTGGAGTCTCCCCTACACTTTGAGCTTCACTTTCACAGTTTCATTGTCTCTCAGGGGTACACTGCCTGGCCTTCCAGTTCTTCCTCTGAAACATGGATGGAAACTTCATGGCTCTACACTCTGCATGCTTGAAAAACAAGCACCATATGGATGATGCCAAGGTCTGCTGCCAACTCAAGCAGTAGCCTGGCCCTTTAGACCATAGCTGCAGTGTCCTCTGAGCCTTGGATGACTGAAGACTAGGGTACAAATCCCAAGAGAGCATTTCCCTGGATGGCCCTTCTTAGGCAGGAGCCTGAGGCTGTTCTCAGGTAAAAGCTTCACAGTTTTGTACTTTTGATCTCATGAAAAGTGAGATCTTGCTGGTTCCCCAGATGCCTTCAAATCATCTTTGCTATTGCCCTGCTACAAATTATTTGTCTTCTTTCTAATGCTGATCTCTTCAACAACCCCACTTCCTTTCCCCCAACTTTGCAAGCTCTTATTCAACTCTGCCACCAGCTCCTGATTCTCACTGTAGATGTGGCTAAGAGTAGCCACCGGTACCTATGATGCCACAGCCCAAATGTTGAGCCACTTTGAAAGTCTACCACATTGAATATCAGTCTCCCAAAAAGTTTCAAGACCCTGGCAAAATTCAGACAATATTTTTTGCCAGAGTATAAGACAAATGGCCTCTAGTTCTATTTTCAGTGGAGTCCCTTCCCTAACTGAAACTCCCCGAGGCTGGTTTGCACTGTTCACCTTCCCACGGCATTCTGTTCATCTGGGCTCTGACCAGTCTCACACACCAACCTCTGATCACGACAGCCTGGGGCTCCTCTAGCCCCTATCTCCAAACTTCCCCCACAAACAAGTCTCAAAGACTTCTAAACCACATGGTCAAATACCGTGACAGCAGCCATCTTACTTTGCTGGTAGCAATGTCTGTCTTAGCCACTTACCTGTTGCTGAGTCTCAATACCTGGTACCCACAACTTAAAGGAGGGGAAGTTTATTTTAGCTTATAGTTCCAGACCATGATCAAATGGCTCTGAGACAGAAATAGGAAGCAGAAAGCAGGGTGGAGGAAAAGGTGCTGGGAGAGAAACACACCCTTCCAAGTCACACTCTCAGTGACTCACCTCTTCCAACCAGGCCCCACCCAAGGGCACATCCAATCACCCTCCACACCCGTGAGCCTTCTGGGGCATAATCCAGATCTAAACTATAACAACCCAGATAATGAGTCTAAGCAAATGTCCATTTTCTCCTAGTCCTGGGAGGCTGTAAGTGCTGCTTTATGTGGCAAGATGGATTTTTAGATGTGATTACATTTAGGATCTCCAGATGGGGAGATTCGTCTAGGTTATGACTGGACCCCGAATGTCATCACAAGTATCCTTGGAGCAGAAGGACAGGGGGACACAGACACAGGAGAGAAGGTGGTTATGTCATCCTGGAGACAGAGATAGGAGTGATACAGCCCAAAACCAAGGGAGGCCAGGGCTACAGAAGCTGGAAAAGGTCAGGAGCAGATTCCCTGCTGGAGTTTCTGGAAGGAACCAGACTCAAGCCAGACTCCCGTCCTACAGAACAGGTTTGAGGTAACAGGCACCAGGGAAGCAAAGAGTGTGAAACTGGTCTCAAGCCTTGGTCTCCAGGCCTTGTCTCCAGCTATCAATAAAACATGGGAACAAGAGAATGTGGCCTGCAGCCCCCCTGCTCACCTGGGTGCGGAAAGCAGAAGGTGCTGAGTAGGATGGAAGCTGACCCTGCCCCAGCCATGGCTCCCTGCACAGGCACAGGCAGGAGGAGCTGCTAGGGAGGCGGAGTGGGCATGGGGCTCTGAAGGGAAGCGACTTGCTGACATATCAGAGATTTCATTATTTCTTCCTCCAGAAATCTTCACCAGCAGAATTCTAAATGCCTGTTTCATCCCCTTAAAAAAACTCACCCAGCAGCATTTTCTCACCCTTTCCACTCAACTTTCTGGGTAGTTAAGAAAATAAGAATGGTCACCCTGGGCTGGGCCCACAGCCCATCCAGGCCAGAAGCCTATCTCTAAAATTGGCACCCAGGGATAACTTGAACAGATCTTCTTTCGGGTAATTGCAATTTCTCACTTGAGGCCATGAGTGGAAATATTAGCATTTGTGTCACAGAAAATTGTGGAAGGCAGTCCTCCTGCCCAGGGCTCTCCAGCAGCACTTCATTAATGGAGCTAAGTGAGCAGGTGCCCAGAACCCTGAACTCTAGGCTCAAGCCAGGCCAGAGGCGAAGGCTCTGGGAACAGATGGGAGGAGGCAGCAGCTCCCTGCAGAGCAGGATGCTGGGTAGCCAGAGGAGCACAGCCCGTTGCCATCCCAAAAGTGTCCCTGCAGAGGGGCTCATGGCACTCCTGGAGCCATGAGACAGCAGCTGTGACAGAGTACGAGGTGTGATCAAAATACACAGTGAATATTTACTCTTCTTTTTAAATGTATTACAGTGAAAGACGTGTCACCATTGATCCCTCCTGAAAAAATGGCACACACACTCTCCCATTGCCCGTCCCACCTTGTGCAGCAACTCTGGAGTCCTCTTTTGTGATTGTCTCTTGCGCTGTCCTGGCTGCCTTGGTATCCTGAACTGATTCCAAATGTCTCCGTTTCGTGGACTTTTGACTTTGGGGAGGAGCCAGAAGTTGTGTGGTGCTAGAACCCTGTGAAGAAGGTGCATGAGGACACACTGATGTCTTTACCAGCCCGCCTTCCTGTTGGACTGGCAGGAACATTCTCTGTATTTTTTATCACACCTCATAAAGACACTCATGAACGAGGACTCCAGAAGTGCTTCAGCAAGTGGTAGGAACGATGAGATTACAGCAGAAAATGTCTCCCTCCCAACCAGTGTACTTCAGTGTCTTGCCTGTCCAGGTAATAGTTCCTGTTCTACTTCTGGTTGCTCCTGTCTCTTTGAAACAGCTGGTCCCTGTGATGCACATTGTATAAATCAGTCCTCAATTGACAAGACACTCTGCCTCTGCACTTTCTGCTTGCTTACCCCATATAAGTCCTGGCCCACCAGAGATCAGGGCCTGATATTCTGGGAATGATCCTGATCAGTGCCCATCAGTGTAAATAAATCTGCCTCCAAACCCTGGCTGTGGTTTCTGTGTTTCTGTTGGCCATTGCAAGACAAGTGTGTTCAAAGCTGGGGGAGTATTTTGAGGGTGATTAATAGCAGTGTGTCCTTTACTAGAGTAAATTGTTTTTAATTTAAACATTCACTGTGTATTTTGATCTTACCACACACCACAAACTGGGCAGAGCAAGAGCAGACACTGACCCTCTCACTGTTCGTGAGTCCATGAGAAACCTGAGATCACCATGGCAGTGTTTCTGGTGTCCCCAAGTTTGGTGCCCCTGAACCACCTTCTTGCTGTGCCCGCCCATGCCCTTCCCTCTGTGATAGCATCTTTGGTGTCCAGTCCTCTTCTGAGGGAGACACTAGCCAGAGTGGACAGTGCCTGCCCCGTGACCTCCTTTAACCTTAATGAGCTGCTCCAACCCTAAATGCTACAGGACTCCAAACCCAGTCCATTTCCACCTACAAGTTTCAGGGACACAACTCAGCCCATACTGCACCCCAGCTGATTTATCCAGGCTGCACCCCAGGCCCAGGAGCCCTGGGGGTTCCCTTCCCACCCCAGTAGGCAACTCCTCCTGGATGCGTGTTTTCTCTCACCTTCTGAGCCATTTCACTTTGAGGAGAGAGAAGCAGCTGACGAAACCTGACTCCCCCGGAAAACTTTAACGAAATTAAAGAGCCAGGAGTACAATCTGGGAGCAGAGTGAAGAAATCAGCCTGCACCCCAAATCTTCCTGGGGCCTCCATGCAGAGCTGGGTGCTCTCCAGTGTGGACCTACAGCTTCTCAAGGCTCCACCGGGCAAGGAGGGGCTGCGTGCAGGGCTCAGGGTGACTTTCCACAACAAAGCCAGCAAAGGGAGGCTTTCCTTCTCCCCATTCACCACAAAGTGACCCCAAAGTCTGTAAACCCTGGGCATTGTGGGGCCCAGAGACAAAACTCTAACACAAAAGACAGTAGTGGGAGCCACAGGAATCACCCCGCCTGCTGATTCTGCTCCCCAGAAACTGATCATTTCTCCATGGGCGACCCTGACTGGGGCCCCAGCCTCCATCTGCCTGGCTGATATCTCTCTCAAAGCGAAGCCACAGATTAGCTAATATTTGCATAGAGAAAGGGCTGTCTCCAGAGTAAGCATGAATTCATTATGCCCAGTCCCCAGCAGGCATGAGATCCAACTGCAAAACCTTGTGGCCCTCTTGGAAGTGGCTTCGAATAACGAGGGGACAGCACCACCCTGGGACTCTGCTTCTGCACAGCACAGGAAAAGGGTGTTTGTGCTGAACCCAATTATGGCACAGACTTCCCATGGGTGCAGGAGACCCATCCCAGAAAAAGATCTAAAAATAAAGATGTCACCCCCCAGCATCGTCCTGCTGGTGTGGCCCCAGATAGGCATCTCAGAGCAGAAGCAAGAGGGGACCCCTGATTCCGAGTTGGCAGGAGCCTCAGGGTGGATCCCAACCTGCCTGGTGCTTAGTGCACAGAGCTTCAGCTGCTGCTCTGAGCCACAGAGCCCAGAGACAAAGAGAGAATGTGTAGCAGACTGAGCCTGTAGATAAATCACGCTGACCTACTGCTGAAAGAGGAGCGTCCTATCCTCCAACCTTAGCAAGTACATTTCCTAATGCCTCAGAAGACCAGGTTTAAATTTAAGATCCTGGGACTCCTAAATGTTGAACAGAGCATGCCTAGCAGCACAAGGAGGCTGGTCTAGCTGCTGGCCCTGGCCCCAGCCTCCTCCCTGTGCCATCTCTGTCCTGCCTGTAGAACAGCCCTGGTCTCAGGGTGAGCCCAGACCCAGCTCTGTCCGCACCCTCTGCGAACAGCCCCTTGGCCACCCGATCAAGCAGGCCATCTGCAAAGAGCTCCACACATTAGGCTGGGAATCTGGGGCCCCGGGTACTAGATGAGAGCTGCAGGCTTCTGATGCACATGACCCCAATCCACGCAGATGCCTGGCTGGGCTGCAGGAGGTCAGGTGGCCTCCAGGGCTGACTAGTCTGCAGCTGGACACAGATGTTCACTTCCCAGCGACCTCTTCTGGCAGTCCGTAATCCCAGAGGAGTGTGAAAGCTACAGAGGCAGCCCTCCCAGTTCCCCATGGCAAACCCTTGGGGTGCAAAGCGAGATGTAAACAAATTAATAATGAGAATAATGAAAATAACAGCTCCACATTTCCTGGATGCTAAGACACACATTCTTGTTTCTCTTTTTAGCTTGTCTGGAAGTGGGACACACTTTATAATTATGATGAATGCTGAGTCAAACGGGGTTTCACAATCGCTCCCTGACGTTGTCGTTAAGTCAATGGTGCCCCCTACAGTCAAAACTCTCCTAGAATTGGGGTCTTGGGGGGAAGCATGATCTTGGCCTTTCTCAAGAGGATGGGTACCTTCCATGAGATGCTGGGGACTATAGGGGTCAGGTGGGGGCTTGCTGAGGACTGAGGAGTGGCCAAATGGGCTGGTGGGGCTGGTGAGGTCTCCCTGCTCCTTCCTGCCTCCCATAGCATCTGGAGAGCCAGAAAGAAGGCCTTCTCCACCACCGGATGTGCCCCGCCTCTTCCCAAAGCTGTAGTCTGTGGCCACGTTTCACCTGCATCAACACTGCAGACGTGGAGAGGCGGGAGGGGTGGCAGTGTGCATCAGCACTAGCAGACTTCCAGCAGTCGCCCCTCTTTCTAACCAGTAAATATCCCGGAAAAAGAAGAAGTTCATTTCCTCAGAAGTAGGCCGGAGCTGCACCGCTCCTTTCAATCAATAACTGATTATCTTGCTTGTAAATTCAATTCACTGCCTGCAGCCAGCCTGCCTTGATGGGTCCTGACAAGTCCCATTGTTTTGGCAGAATCCATCAAAAGGGAAGGATGCCAAGGCTGGTAACCCTTCTCATGCTCAGGCTTCATGGGGTGGGGAAGGGGGACCCCTGCTCCACAGCTCCCACCTCTTGCCCTTCATCCATGAGCCCCCTGTCACTGAGGCCCCATCCTGAAGATGCAGCAGGACCAGGAATGGCTTTATCTAAACTCAGCCTGTGGTTCAAAGGCCTCGGCTGCAGGTGGAGACCTACTGGTTCTCCAGATGAGCAAGGAAACCTCACTTGCGTTGGCTCTTCTGAGCATCTGAGTAAGTGAAGGTGCATTGGGGCTGCTGAGAGTTCACCTGCCAGATTACCCTGGTTGGTCTTCTACAGCCAAGGACAAAGTACCATGGGGACAGGACCAGCTTCCTTCCTGTTGTTGTGATGGTACCAAAAGCCAAAGAACCTGTCCCATCCATCATCCATCCAGCCATCCATCTATCCATCCATCCACCCATCCATCCAGACATCTCTCCATCCAGCCATCCAGCCAGACATACATACATACACACATACATACATTCAGATGCCTGTTCATTCAGCCAGAGAACCATTCAGACATTTGTCTGTCTATCCATCCATTCAAACATCCATCCACCCATCCATGTAACCATGCATCCATCTTGCTCCCAGAGGTGAAGGAGACTCAAGCCAGCAAAAGAGATTCAGTCCATTCATTCACATACCCATCATCTACTCATCTATCCACCCATTTAGGTGTCTATCATACAGCCATCTGTCCACTTACTCACTGTTATCTCTCTTATGCAGTCCTATGCAGCCCCCTGGATACCAAAGGACAGCAGTTCCATGTCCTTAGTGAATGGTCACATATCCATCTGTGTACAAATATTTATTAAGCCTGACACATTTGCACCAGAACCTTGCTAAGCCCAAGTTTAGGAGTAGAATATAGTCCCTACATCTCAAATACATCCTACCTCCTAACCAGAGGCCAAGGTGGAGCAAGATAAACTAAGAGGGATATAAATGGTGAACTTTTAAACCATATAGCCAAAGCCCTCTCAGAATTCATTCAAAGATTCCACAAATAATTACACAAATTCCACTGTAATTATATTTAAATCACTTTTAGAGGTAAGGAAAACTTAACACATTTATAAAGGTGCTAAGTGAAAAGTTTCACACATCAGAGACCAGCAATCTGTTTCCTGACAGGCCACCTCATTCTTGGAGAGAACTTGAAACAATGCCCCCACTGAGAGCATGGTGGATTGGGTGTGTCAATGAGCAGGAGGGCCATGGTGCGGTCTGAGAGCACCCAGGGCTGGGCGTCTCCCAAGCCAAACAAAGGCTGTGCTCAGGGGCTCTGGGCTCATTCTCATCACAAGACAGCAACCACAAGCATGGCCACAGGAGATGCCACAGAGGAGTGAGGGACAAACACGGGGTGCAAAAGATGCAGCCCAGGATGGAGAGACACAGCCCAGGGTGAGGGAGATGTGGCCAAGGGTGGGGAAGACACTGCTAATCTGGAGGTGGTGTAAGTGTTTACTTGAAACCTGAAGGCTCTTACTCAACTTTGAACAGAATATCCATCTTCTTTCAGTCCTTGATACCAGTCTAGCTGCAGAGAATGGTGAAGCGGCAAGGTAGACCTCTAAAATTACATTCGCAGGAGAATCAAAACTTCCCTGACATGGTCCAGCTGAACGAGCTTCTGAAATATGTTGGGTACTGAACTGTCCCTTATAATTCCCAATTTGGAAATATCACAGGCATCAAAGTAACTTCCTCGTCTTGAGCTGATAAGAAGGCATCTTCAGTCTCCCCCACCAGGCTAAATTGGACACCAATAAAATAATGATTTAATCTCTCATTTGCTTTTTCTTATTTGTGTTATGAAAAATTTTGAAACCACAGAGCAGAGTCCTGACCCTGGGGGTGTGTGCTGCCAGGGAGCAGGGACTTAGTTACGTTCCTGAGAGAGCTCCAGTTCACACTGAGGACTCGGCCATTAGTGAGTGATTTACATAAATGTTACCATTTAGTAGGGGAAATAGACTAATTGCCACAGCCATGGCCTCCAGAGCCAGGTCAACAAGGTTCAGATCCTGCGAGGGCCACTTGCTAGCCACACAACCCAGGGCAGTTTCCTGACCTATCTGTGCCTTCCATCCAGTGACTCCAGCCACTGTAGCTTTGCCTGAATCAATTATTACACTAGGACCTGAAAAGTGGTTGTTTTCTATTTCTGACAAGGCTTTCGCATTTATTAGCTAGATTCTTCTCTTAAGAACTGTCCCTCATCAGCCAGAGCTATATAATCCTCATAGATAAGGAAAAATAAATGCTTAGTTACTTCCCTTTAATTGCTATTTTTAGAATGAGTTTTTGAGTTTCCAAAGGCTGTTAATAAGCTGTTCTCTCTGTCTGTCTCTCTGTCTCTGTCTGTCTGTCTGTCTCTCTGTCACACACACACACATACACACCACACAAACATGTGTATCTGTCCCTTTATGGAACAGCATTGTGGATTTTTGGGGTCTTATACATTCCATATGTTGTAATCATTATGTTTCATGCTCAAATTGTCCCTTTTGAACAACAAGAATCAGTCCTGTAGCCTCCTGCACTCTGCTGAGGAGACCCCAGCAGCCTCTGGACCACACCCGGGCTCAGCACCACAGGGAAAGCTAGACAAGCTTATCTCAAGTGTTTCCTGGAATCAGACTTTTTCTGACAATGGCCCTAGCTCCTCAGGAGGAATGGAATCTGACCACCCCCATTTGGGTGCCGCTGATGCACTTGGATTCTTGGGATTTTCAGGGAACAGAGCTAATGCATGCGTTCTTTGCAAATAGGAAAGGGACCTGGAGATGGCGGGGGGTGGGGGGGTGGGGGGGGGCCTGGGAAGAAAAGAGAATGGAGGTATGTGATGCACATGCACTGACACCCCACAGTGAATGCAATCATTGTGTACTGCAAACATGTACTAATAAAGATACAAAATACAAAAAGAATCAGGGTCACACACTTTCCACTTAAACTTACCTGTAAATGGATTTTCACTGCTTGGATTGCATAATATTTATCTTTCTTTTTACACTGAAAATTTTGGACCTTAACAATATAAACATAATTAACAAACTTGCTTTATTCTCCTTCATAACTTCTGTGAAATACAAAAGACATTCAAACAAATGAAGCCCTCTGTGCTTTCCCCTGAGTGTATGGACCAGAGATATTCAAGGTACCATAATCCAGGTTAGTATGAAATCATGCTCTTTGTTATGTAGTTATTTCACTTTGTTTGCCAGTTTCTTTTCTCTCTGGATTTTAAATTTTTATTTATCTATAAATTTAATTTTATTATTTACATGATGTCAAATAAAAAGAGACTCTAGAAAAGAAGATAACCTCAGAAAAAAATATCACTTTCATTTGCCCTTCCCTCTATTTCCCATCTATTTCTTTTGAGGTAGTTGTTTCTATTTTCTTCTAAAATTAGCAAGCTATAGACACGGTTCACATCTTCATTTGTTCCGTTTAACAATACGTCCTCCAGGTGAGCCTATCTGTGAGTAGATAGCCCTCTCCATTTTTTTAATTTATGAAAGATTTTAATTTGGCAGATTGGAAGTGTAAAATTCGATAACTCTTGAGAAATATACCCCCACACAAGCACACAAACCATGCTACCAGGACTCAGTCACTGTACATCTGTAATGCAAAGTATCATCATGATGAACATTTAGCCTGTCTCAGAATGCAGTCTTCTACCCTCTTGGGCAACCCAAAGAGGTTTGGGTTGCCAAACTCCTGTTTATGGTTTGCACCTAGATGTCCCCACAAAGCCTCAGGCAGTCATAGGTGGGGAGTTTTGGAGGTGGATGTATTAGTGAGTGTGTATTCGGGGTGTGATACTGGGATTAAGAGTATGAATGATGAAGGCCCCACCCTGGCTTCCATTAAACTAACCAATAGGTTTGTAGTCTGCATGGAATATAAAGGGACAGAAAGAAGGCAGGCTTGTTGTTGCTTGTTGTCTTCTGCCTCCCACGCATGAACTGTTTCTCCTCTGTGATGGCCCTCTGCCATGCCACGCTGCCTTAGAGCCAGCTGTCTATAGACTGAAACCTTTACAAACTGTGAGCTAAAATAACGTTCCTCCTTTCACTTGTAGGTATCAGGTATTTTGTCTCAGCAATGAGAAAAATAACTAAGACAGTCTCTATGCCCACCCAACAGGCAACCACAGTCTGACTTTTATCACCACATTTTTTGTGGTATTGGAAATTGAACCCAGAGCCTTTGCACTATACTCTGTCTCCAGAGTATATTTTGAGATAGGGTCTTCCTAAGTCACTAAGTTGCCACACCACAGATTATTTTTGCCAACATTTTGATGTCATGTAAAATGCAGCAAACTTTTAATGCCCATCTCTTGGATTCTGAATAATTACTTTAAAGAACAATATGCAATTTATTAACTACTGCCACTCTCCTATTATTTTGCTATGAAATTTTGTTTTACCTTGTGTCCATAAAATAAAAAAAATTTAAATGCAATCAGCAGGACTATGGTCCAGTTTGGTGTTTTTGAGGTTCAATGCATGCTGCATTTGTTGGTCATCTGTTCTTTTTTTACCCCTGAGAGCTCTCCCAGTGATTGATAAGCCACAGTTCACCCATCTTCCTATGAATAGACCCTTGAACTGTTTCCAGTTGCGGGCTACAGTGAGTGAAAATGAAATGGCATTCTTGTTCAAGCCTTCTGTGAACATGTTTTCATTTCTTCTAGGTAAATACCAAAAAGTAGAATTGTTGGGCCAGAGAATCATAAGTTTATATTTAATCCAATGGTAAACTACCAAAATGTTTTCCGAAGTATCTGAACCATTTTGCAGTCCTATCAGTACACTGTAACAATTCCAATGGCTCTATACCCCACCAAGGTTTAGTATCATCAGGGTTTTCTTTTTCCTTTTTTAGCCATTCTAAAAGCTACACAGTGGTGTCTCACTGTGGTTTTGAATCACAAATCTGTCATTACTGGTGAGATGGGCCTATTTCATGTGCTCGCTCACCTTCCACACACATACTTTATAGAAGTCTCTGTTCAGTTGTTTTGCTCATTCTTAACTGAGTGATTTGTCCTGATGAGTTTGAGAATCCTCTAGAGCAGTGCTAGGGAACCTACAGCACCCATGCCACAGTAGGCACACAGAGCCCTCCCCATTGGCACACAAGCCAGGGCACCCCAGCAGCACCTCAGCAGTGTTGGCCTCTATCCAGGGTTCATTGCAGTGTTGCCCCTTCAGGATAAATAAGCGGGTTTGGTGTTGCAGTCTGCGCACTCGGTCTCCAACAATTTCACCATCACTGCTCTAGATCTTTGGGGCACATGCCATTTGTCCGATGTGTGATATCCAGACATTTTCTCCTGCTCTGTGGCTACACTTTTTCTGAGAAAGCCCAAATTATCTCCATTTTTTGGTATTGAGCAGACTTTCAGTGTCATATTTAAGAAATCTTTGCCTAATACAAGGGCATAAAATTTTCTCCTGTATTTTCTTTCTTCTCAAATTGCATTGGCTAGTACGGTAGCCACTCGCTATGTGCGGCTGTTTAAATTTAGATATGATAAAATAAAGTGAAGTATATAACTCAGTTCTTCAGTCATACTAGCCACCTTTCAAACTAGACTCAGTAACCAGGAGTCCGGTGGTTCCCACCCCGAAAGGCACCAATGCAGAGCACCCATTGCTGCAGACGAATGCATGCTAGGGAAAGGCAATGTTCCAGACATTGTGCAATTTGGGGTTTTACATAAAAGGGGTCATAAGGAGTGAGTAGAGGTTGACATTATTTACTTATGCATATGGGTGCCCAGTTGCTCCCCATCTGTACTGATAAGAAAATACTCTCCCCACTGACTTCTGTTCCCAAGCTTTGCCAAAATTAATCAGCCACACACGTGGGCATCTTCCTGCTCCACACTGCCCTGTCCTTGTTCCCACCCCTTGCTGTCATGATGATCGCCACGCTACAGCGAGGCTCAAAATCAAATGTGAGAGCCTAACTTGGGAAATGTTCACTTGACTTCTTTTTTCTGGAATGGTTTGTGGAGAGTTTATTCTTTTCTTGTTTGGGGTTTTTTGGTCATTTATTTGTTTGTTAAAATATATATGAGGTAAGCAATCAAGTCAGCCAGTCTTTAAGTTTTCTAAGACTGTTTTTAAGTATAAATTCAATTTCTTTAATAGCATAGAACTATTTAAGTATCAGTTTCTTCCTCGGTGAACTTAGTTTGTCTCTTTCGAGGGAATGATTCATTTTCATCTGAATTGGTAAATTTGTAGACATGAATTTGTTGTTAATATTTCTTTATTATCTCTAATGATGCAGAGTTGGTAATGATATCCTTTTTTGCAGTCAATGTATGGACCATTTATGGCTTTTCTTTTCCAGTCTGACTTCAATTAAATTTTAGATAAAAAAACAGCTTTCAGATTTATGACTTTTATCCATTATTTTTCCATTTTCAATTCATTGCTTTGCATTCTCAGTTTCTCGCCACCTGCTAATTTTACTTTCTCTTTTTGTTTTCTGTAGATAAAACCTGAGGTTAGTGTGTGACAACTTTTCCTACTGGAAGCATTTAATGCTTGAAATTCTCCCTCTGTGCTCTAGTTTAGCTGCATCACGTAAATTTTGATGTGTTGGTTTCTTATTTTCACTTAATATAAAATATTTGGCAAGTTTTCTTTTGGTTCTTTTTGACTTAAAATTTATTTATATATGTGGCTTTTAATCCAAGATTTTCCAGATAGCTTTTGTTATTGCTTCCTTATTTAAATCTTTTATGGATAGAGGACATATTTTTATTACCTTCATTTTTTGAAATCTATTAGGGTTTTCCTATGGTGCAGAATATTATTCATTTTGATGAATGTTTGCTATGCTCTTAATAAGAAAGAGAATCCCACTCTTTTTAGTGGAATGTTCCATTAATGTCACTGAGGTCCTACTGGTTGAACATTCCTTAGGTCATCTGTGACCTTCCTGACTTTCTATTTCTTCTGTCTCCCTCACAGAGCAGGGCACAAAGTCCACTAGTACAATGGTGGGTTTGTTTGCTTCTGCATCAGTTTTCACCCTAGAGACTTTCAAGCTCTTATGATGTCCACTCACTTGGGGTTGTCAGATCTCCCTGGTGGATTGTCCCCAGATAACTACTCCTTGTCTCCAAACCAGGGGCTGTTACTTGTTTTAAAGTTTACTTTGTCAGACATTAGCATAGCCATGCTGGCTTTCTTCTTATTGGTTTTGGCATGAAATATATTTTTCTACCACTTTACTTGTGATCTACATATCTCTGTATATGTAAAACAGGCTTCTCATACATAGCAGATAGTTGGGTATGGTGTTCTTTTCCAACATGACAGTCTCTGGGTTTTGTTTAGCATATATAGACCATTTACATTTAAGGAAATTATTGAAGTGGTTACATATAGGTCAGCTGTATTTTTATTTTGTTTGTCCCTTGGTATAGTTTAGATCTAAAGTGTTCTCCCAAATCCCCAAGTATTTAGAGGTGGGGTTTGAAAGGTTGCTGGGTCGTAGGGCTGCTACATCCATCATCCGGTGCTGTACTCCAGACGTGAGTTCATAGCTGAAAGTGCTGCTGGGAGGTGGGACTTGGTTAGACATGGGTCACCAGAAACATGACCTGGAAGAGTGTATCCTTGTCCCTGGCTCCTCCTTTTCTCTGTGTTTCCTGGCTGCCATAGGCTAAGTAACCCTCTATCAGGCCCTTTGACCATATTGTTTCTGCCTTGGAGCCAGCTGACCATGGATTGACCCTCTGAAACTATGAGCCAAAAAAACCTCCCTCCTTAAAGTTTCAGAGATCAGGTATTTTGTCCCAGCAACAGGAAAGTGATGAGTATACCTGCTTTTATTTCTTTCTCACTTCTTCTCCTTCCTTGCCTTCTTTTGGAATATGTAATTCTTTTAGGTTTTCATTTTGTTATATTGGATTGTTGGCTGTACCTCTTTGAACTGTTTTTTGGCTCTTGCTCACAGGATTACAGCACTCGCACATAACCTGTCATCATCCACTTGAAGTTAATATTTGGATTTGAGAGTTGCTTCATGAGCTCACCAACATGACATGCTCAGTTTTTTGGACATTAACCAACTTGTGAGTGGTGATGGAATTTTTTTTTTTTATTTTAGAAACATAGAAGTAGACGATCCGGGGAAGATGGCGACCGGGTGAGCAGCAAGGGAGCGAACCTCCTTAATAAACACCACCAGCTCGAGACAGACTTGGTGAGCGTGAATGCCCTGGGCGTATTTCTCTGAGATGCCGGGGGAGATGTGGTAGGGCGGACCAGGCTGCCGGGGCGAGACGTGGGAAAGTCCCAGACGCTGGGAGCCGGGGACGATCCCCGCGGGGAAGAAGCAGGCATCGGTCCAGGCGCAGTGGGAGCGCGGCCGCCTCGGGCCCTCCCGCCCCCCCCCCCC